>JACCIX010000419.1:60000-86233 GCA_025506515.1 Flaveria trinervia
CAACTTACATGCTAGTTTCCTTTAAAGTTTCAACTTTAAAGTTTACATATAAAATTAATAACACCCTCTAATCTTAAAACCTTTAAAAAGTGATAATAAAAATGACGAACCATGTAGCTATATGTAATTTTATTAGAGCACAAATTATATCCAAAAAGATAATTAAGAAATAAAGGGAAACAAATATGTTACAAATTTTAACTAAACTATGAGATAGAAAATGTCCTTTTTGACCCTTAATTAGACGATCACGAACGCCCGAAAAGCACCTTATATCATGATATATTGACGGATTTACCCGTAAATTCTGTTATTAGAGGTATGATGTACGTGATAAATGATCATGATCGAAAAGCACCTTATATCATAATATATTGATGCGGTTTACTTGTTGGACGTTGAATATATACTAATATTAGAGGTACGTCTAGGAGACACTCAACAACGTATGTAGGGATTATTTGATTAAAACATATGCTCTTGAAAAATATGGTTCGTGTTTCATGCAATATACTTATCATCAAACGTATGGGTTTTGGACTCTTTAGACGGAATATAACTCTCAAGAATCGCTAGGGCCTTCATTGGACAATCAAGAAGCAAAAAACATGTCTGATAAGGTGATACAGTACTCTTTCATTCGCTTTGTTGATCTTGACGTATAATAAAGTGCAATTAAGCTAACGCTTATGTAAGTTCACTCATGTGCGTACAGTTGCAAAGAAGATTAGCACAAAACCGAGAAGCTGCACGCAAGAGTCGTTTGAGGAAAAAGGTACATCCATAACACTATGTCACATTAAGATCTCCCACCTCAACAAACCTATACCAATATGTGAGTCAGGACTCACTTCCTTAAATATCATATTGAAGGAAGAGAGTCTGTACTCACATATAATATTATAACGTAACAGAGCCTGTATGTAAGTAGAGAATCCTCAATACCACACGTGTATACAAATGCTATCGTTGATACTACATTATACTTCGTAGGCATATGTTCAACAACTGGAAACGGGTCGTTTAAAGTTGGCACAATTGGAGCAAGAACTTGAGAGAGCGCGACAACAGGTGAATGATCAAAGTTTCACTTAACAAACTTTTGCTTCCTTTTATCTTCACTGGTTGCATTAAGCCTTTTACTGTGGTTGTTGATTGATTGATATTCATAGCGCGTATACGATGGTTTACTTACTACAAGCAATGGTCTGTTATCTACTAATGTCAATTCAGGTATATATGTTGCATATCATATATTCATTTACAACACAAAAAATATGTTCGTGTTCATTCCTAGTGAAGGTGCTGATCAAGACTTATTATTTGCAGGTATCGTTTCATTTGAGATGGCGTATGATTTGTGGGTTGCGGAACAGCATAAAAAGGACAATGAACTTAAGGAAATGCTGCAAAGTCAAGTAAGCGAACTTGAGCTCCGTATGTTAGTAGACAGTGGCTTGAACCACTACTACGAGCTTTTCCAAATGAAAGCCAATGCTGCGAAAGCAGATGTGTTCTATTTGATGCATGGGCTTTGGAGAACGCCTATCGAAAGGTTCTTCCAGTGGCTCGGAGGACCACGACCATCTGAGCTCCTATATGTAAGTGTCTCGACACTTAAAACACTATGCATTTAACAAATCCTAACTTAAATAATTTACATGAATAGTAACTAATATTTAATATATATCCCTAACAGTATGATGGAAATGTGAAACATTGTTTTTTTGTTCCTTTTCATGGGTAGATGCTAATGCCACAACTTGAGCCCTTATCGGATGCACAACTCGTGAGTGTCTCAACTCTGAAGCACTCTTGTAGACAAGCCGAGGACGCGCTAAGTATAGGAATGGAGAAGCTGCAACAGACTCTCGCTCAGGGGATAACCATCGATATAACTGGAGTCGGAAGCTACAATTCGCAGATGAGTTTGGCAATGGAAAGGCTCGAAGGGATCGAAAATTTCTTGAATCAGGTAAATACTCCTTTTTCGTTCAAAAAACCAACAGTTATGATATAGCTAGCCTTTGTCCCAAAGACTCACATTGAAAGAACTCGCAGGCGGATCACCTACGACAACAAGTGTTGCAACAAATGTCTCGAATCTTGACCCCGCATCAGGCTGCAAGAGGGTTGGTTGCATTAGGGGAGTACTTTCAGCGACTTCGGGCGCTGAATTCACTATGGTCAGCTCGTTTTCGCGAACCCACAACTTAGAACTAGGTTCACTATTGTGAACCCATATATATGTTTGTGAGCCTACAAGTCACAACCAAATTCTTCTTGGTCATGTGAATCTATGAGATATATAGCACTAGTTGTTTTACTGGTCTATAATATTGTCCAAAGCGTAGAGGTTGGTATGATTGCCTAAATATGTAAATATAAATTGTGATGCTACGCATATATATATAAATGAATGAGTGGGGTTTTTCTAGTTTGTTTCCATCACAGTTGATACTAACTACAATAAGGTGTTAGAATCAACTAATATCCTTCTCACTATACAAAACGTGATATATGTATATTTACATACAACCGAATCTCAAATATTTTAGAAAAAGGATAATAATATATACAACAACATTTACTATAATCATCTATTGGAGTCCTGCATAATAGATAGAAGGACGAATGCAATGGCTCGACTTGAATCTGGAAAAAACTTATTGATAGTCAATCTTATATTTACTCTAATTTTATTTAGTCGGTTTTCTATATAAAATCATAAATCATGTTGTTCATCATAGTATGAAATTTTTAAAACTACCCAACTGTTAAACTCAATCGATGACTAATTTGAATAACTTTATAGATTTAGACCGAACTATAAACACCACTAGTTGTAGTTGTATACTTAGGCATACAATGGTACCACTAGTGTGTGGGACTCCCAATGTGACATGTGATGGTGCGTGAAAACATCGCCCACCTTCATCGCAATGCCTCGAAACAATAAAAACACGATGAACATCTGCCATTAGCTCTTACTCTTTTGTCTTGCGAGTCCTAGTTGCTAGGGTTCAATCATGGGCCCATTCTCGCTCTTGGGCAATGGCCCAATAGAAAAAACCAAAAAAAAAAATTGTTTAAACAATAAAAAAGTAAACCCTATAAATATCACTCTAAACCTTAGCGTGTTCATAAAAAATATTCATCTTCCCTTAAGGGCGTTCAAATTCTAAATATCTAGAATTTTGGATGATCGAAAAATTAGGATAGTGAATTTCAACATCCAAATTCAAATTAGAAAATTTTGAAATTTTGGATTCGAATTCTAATATATAATTCTTGTTAAAAAATATTTATTATATCATAAATTTTAATAACAATTAAATAAATTTTATTAAAAATTCTTTTGAATATTAATATCCTAGTTTTTTAGAATAATATCCGAAAAGAACCCAAATTTGTAATTAAATATTTATTATTTAATAGTTTTTAGAAAGGTATTTAGCATACTTCAAACATCTTAAATTTAAAAAATACGATTCGAATCTGTAAATTCCATATTTCCAGATATATGGTGCTTTGGGTTTAGAATTTCGGATAATTCAGGCATGGTTTTTATTTCATTCTTTATACCTTATGTTCTATCTCTTTTTTCACTCTAAATTGATGGCTTCATCGTCTTACTCATCGAGTGATGTTACCAAAATTTTCATCCACCCAACCTCTAACTGGTTTGGTGGTTAGGTAATTGCCTTTGAGGGTGAAGGCTCGGCTCTGTACAGAGCACATGCATAATTAGGTGGTATAGTTTAAAGGGTGGGAGCGTTAGCCGTTAAAAACTACATTAAAATTTTCATCCAAACAATCCTAGATATCATCAAAATAATGAAGTTAACGTTAATATGCAACAACAAAAAGAGGATGTTACACATACAAATAGATATCATGAATCGACATATGCCTGTCTAATGACTGACTACTTTGTCGAGAAGATGATAACCTCGTATAAGTCAACAAAATGTTCTGATGACATTTTCGAATGAGCAGAAAGCCATTCCAACTTCTAGTCGATGATTTGGAGATAGATGTGTCATATTTCAGACTAACATGTGATGTTAGAGGGAAAGGAGGTTTTAATTATATATATTTTTAATTTCATTAATTAATTTTGATTTTAGTTTAAATATTTTTTAAATAAAAGTTAATTAATAGTTACTTTTATTAATTACTGTTAGTTTATCTTTTATCATTAACTTTGGATTTAAAAGAGCCTAAAAAGTAAGATGAAATGAGACTAAGTACTTACCATTGTTAGAGTGAGTAAACTAAGGGTGAGTAAAAGATGGAATGAGTAAAATTAGAGTGTGTAGAAGATGGAATAAAAGATTTTGATATGACATGAGATTGAAGATAGATTGAAAAATACTGATGTCAAAAAATAATAATAACAATGTTATTGGACTAATTAAGGTTCCTAATATAGAGACATCCTGATAAATCGACACTCACTTATACGTCACGTATAGGTCAATACACGACGTATAGGTCTCCACAATAAATGCCAAACACTTCACGTCACAATAGAAGTTGTTATGGAGGCTATGCGTATCGTATAGGGCTATACACAACGTATAGCCTTTTCAGATGATAAAACTCGCCAAGTCAAATCTGTCATTCAACATGGCTATACGTCGTGTATGGACCCATACCCGTATATAGCCCTGGGTCGTATGGGTGTGGGGTGTAGGTCTACCAACACCTATACGCCGTGTATGGTGTCATACAAAGCGTATAGCTGTCGGTGGACCTACACCCCACACCAATACGACCTAGGGCTATACGCGACGTATGGGTCCATACGCGGCGTACAACCATGCTGAATGACTTGTTTGACTTGGCCAGTTTTGACGCCTGAAAAGCCTATACATTGCATATGGCCCTATACGATGCGTATAGCTTTAATTTCAAATTATTTTGATGCGACTTAAGATTCCTTTCAATAATATATAAACGCAGTGGATATCAAACGAATGCGCTTGTATTCATAATTTATTCATTTGTTTCAGAGGAAACGTTTGATACTATTAGTACTTGATAGTAATAATAACATTTAATCTTCACAAAAACATGATATCGGAGGAAATTAGTGTTATGTGGTTCAACATTTTCTTCTGGCACATAATTACTTCGTAAACATTTGATTCTTATTTCATTAAGTATTTACATACATATATTTGAATTGGATACTTAAAAAGCGTTTCAACTAACTCGGGTTCAAGCGGTGCTAGTCAGTTACGATAAACTTAAATAATTTTCAAGATTTTTTTATCATAACCGACTAGTATTGTGGAACCCGAGTTAGTTGACATGATTAATAAGTAAGAAAGACATTTATGTGTACATAAGTATCTATATAATGAAATAAGAGTTATAGTTTGGCTAAAAAATTATTTTGAAGAAACAGTTAAACCACAAAACCTTATTATATAATGTTTAAAAATCAAATGGAAGAAGTAGGAGAGTTACCTCTAATTGTAATTTGGCTACAATAGTTTCCTCATTTTGCTTTTTGGCCCCTCCCAAATGATGTTTTATAAAGAGAGTAAAAGGGGAGGAGACTAATAGTTTTCTCCTCTGGTTAATTTGTAGAAATAAAAGGGTAACCAGCCCATCGTTGTTTACCGCCTACATCATCTCCACCTGCCGTTAACCGTCTCTACCACCTAATGTGTCTGCAGCCTGCCCTCTCTGTCATGGAAGGAACAACTGGCTGCGGTTAATTCAATGTTGTCATAGTGACGGTGGCGACCGACGACGGTTGTTGTGGTGTTGGCTCGCGGCATCGTCTGTTGCTGTGACGATGGCTCTGTTGCTATTTCGTCTCCCCTCTGTGGTTGAGGCGGGGCTGGTGGCGGTTGTCCACGCTCAGTCGCCAATCAACGTCACTGTTGTCGTTAGTGTTATGGCGGTATCTGAGGCGACGACAAGGTTTTTAGGGCTTTGTGGTGGGAAATCGGACTATATCACCATGGTGTTTTGGGGTTTTCTCGCCGAGTTTGGTGCCTCCACCATCGGCTGTACCGGTGCTGGTATACCGCCACATTCAAGCCCTTATATATGTCGTTGACACCGCCCACTCATGCTTTGTGTACTCGCTGATTGTTTTGGCTGTTACTTTCTACTGCATGTGCGGGTCTTTGTTAAATCTTTATTCTTTCTGGTCTTTGCCAGTTTTCGGTGGTGGTTGTGTGTCGACATGGCTGCCGGTGGCCTTTGACTTGGCTGTGAAGGAGGTTCATATGTGTGTGCTATGCTTCGATGATGACAACGACTACTCGTGTGAGACCCCTGTCCCTATGTTCTATTTTGAGGTTTATGTGAAGGAAGTTCATATGTTGGTGCAATCATTCATTGAGCCTTATGGTTTCGTTTTATTTGGGCTCTTTGCTCAAATCAGCATACTGTTAACGGTGATGATTCTTACATTATGTGTTCTTCTGAGATCTTTGGTTTGGTTGATTGATTTATGGCTATGATGATATGTATAAACCGATGTCTAGTTCTTTGGCGTGGTAACCATTTTTGGTGTGCAGCCAAGACCAATTGTGTGTTCTAAGCCGTATTGACAATTGCTTTTCTATTGGCTTTAACAATTGTCTTTTGGCTATGATGGCAAAAACCTATGTTTGAGCCACAGTTTCGAGGTTTCCATAAGACGTGCAACGCGCGTCGGGGTTTACAACTAGTTTTCTTTAGAAAAACCATGCTTGTCATATAGTGCAATACACTACGTTAAAGGTTGCTTTATAGCACGACTGATGGCTATACGCAGTGTATTGGTCCATACGCCGTATATAGGTGTTAACTAAAAACCTATACGGGGCATATAGTACCATACGGTACGTATAGGTGTCAGACGTACTATAAAAGCGTTTTGTACATGGTACGATTGTACACAACGTATGGGCCCATACGCCACATGCGTGGCAAACCTATACGTGGCGTATGTGTAACGCCCGGTTATTTCCCTTGAAGCCAAAGAAAGAAGAAAAAGAGAAAGAAAAGAAATAAAGCCCAAAGTTGAGGGACCAAACTTGCCAAAACGAGAGAAGGTTTAGAAGAGTGGGGGATTGAGAGGGTAGGGCAGCCCACACTCTCCTCCACACTCATAAAATTCGGCCAAGAGAGAAGAGAGGGAGAAAAAGGGGGTTTCAAGCTTCCGTTTTCTTGGTTTCGAGCGCAAAAGTTTGGGTGTAGCGGTTGGATTGAAGCTCTACTCGACGGGGTTGTTTGTGTGAGTTCTAGGACCCTCTTTTGCATATTTTCAATTGATTTGGGGCTGGAACAAATAGTAAAAACCCATTTTTGAAGTGTGGGTGATGAATCTGTATGTATGTGTTTGTGTATGATTCAGGTGGGGTTTGATTTCGGGCTTCGTTATGCTTGAATGGTGTTGTGGTATGTATTCCTAAGATTTAGGATTTTTGATTTGAGCTTAGAACAGTTTTGAGAGGGTTTGGAGGCCGAAAAGTGCAGATTAGGTTCGGGATGAACTGCATTCTGTATCAACTAGGGCTATGCGACTGAATGGCATGCGACAGGAGGCCATACGGCCGAAAGGCATGCGACTGAAGTCCATGCGCATGGATGCCATGCGATTGAAGTCCATACGCATGTGTGTCGTGTGATTGAACTTCATTCGCATGTGAGTCGTGCGACTGAGGGTCCATACACCTAGGTACTCATCCGCATTGGGTTCATTCGCCCATAGTGCCCATCCGCATTACTGCCCATCCGCATTAGGTCCATCCGCATTAGTGCCCATCCGCATTAGGCCAATTCGAATAGGGTCCATTCGCCTGATGTTCATTCTCCTAAGTGTTCAGTCGCCTGGGAGGCCATGCGACTGAAGGATGTCCATAGGCCCAAGTAGGGCTCGTGCGCCCGAAAGAGCATAGCTTAACTTTCTAACTTTCGGGGAGATGTGTAGAGGTAGGATTTGACTTGGGAGGTTCTTGGGGGTTCATGTAAGTTGACTTTTGAGGTTATAGATGTTATAATGGGCATGTACAATGATGTATGATGTTGTATGTTTATGATGATGATGTATGATGATGTACGTTATGTATGTATGATGGTGTCGTGTATGGTGATGTTGTATGTTTATGTTATTGTTCCTTGCTTTGTCTGATTGTCTTCCCGTGGCTTTGCGATGAATGTTAATGAATGAAATAAAAGTATTATGTAACGTAAAGTGGAAGATAATGAAAGAGGAACATGATGAACAAATGCATGTATTAATGAACGAAGGAAAGTAATGTAAGTCTTGCAAGCCTTGTATGTCGGGACACGCCCCAATGTAGGGTGTTAGCCCAACGGTGTGTGGGTTAGCTACCCAAAAAGGATGCACATCGGGGTCCGTCTTTATGACCGACCATTTGTATAGTACCTTTGTCGCTTACCCTAGGTATTGTGGCCAGGCTGTTGTGCGCCATGACGGAAGGTTATGATAGACTTCGGCCCAGTATCAGTTTTATGCATGATGGTGGGTATAGCACATGACAATGGTACACTTGAATTTACCCCTAGGTACAGTGGCCAAGATGCTGTGCGCCATGACGGAAGGTCTATGATAGATTTCGGCCCAGTATCCGCTTTATGCATGATGGCGGTGTTTGAATCTTTCAGTGTGTGTGTGGATGGCTGGTGGTAGATCTTCAAAAGCCTCATGTGGTGGAGGTCGTGGTGCTGAACCATGACCCAAGAGAGGAAGACCCAGAGTTGAAAAGGTGGTTCATGAAGAACCAGAGACCCCTCATCCGGAGGGTGGTGACGAGAGTGCAAACTTAAGGGCCTCAGTGAAGGAGGCTGTTGTCGAAGAGGTGCATCAGGTCATGCAGACAATCTTACCGTCTGTGGTGACCGAAGTTACCAAGGCTGTGAGGGAAGGAGAAAGGAAGGAAAGAAGTAGACCTATGGGCAAAAGAAGACAACCCCAGACTGAGGCGATTCTGTCTGATGACGAAGAAGAATAGGAAGAAGAAGAGCCTGGGCCGGAGGCGGCACGAGGCTATAACTACAGGGCGTTTCAATGATGCAAGCCCCCTACCTTTGATGGTAACGACATTGCTGCTGATTCTTATCGGTGGGTGAGGGAGTTGGAAGTTGTTTTGAACATCAGCGAGTGCCGGGAGGATCAGAATGTGAAGTTTGCTGCCCACTCTTTTGTGGACTCGGCTCTGTGTTGGTGGGACAATATAGTCCAAGCCGAGGGTAGTCGGGCAATTGAGAGGATGAGAAGGTCAGAGTTGAAGAAGTTGGTGATTGAGGAGTTCTGTCCTCACAGGGAAATGGATAAGGTGGAAAGGGAATTCCTGCAACTAGAGGCGGGAACCATGACGCATCAACAATACACCACAAAATTCAACAAAATGGCACGACTGGTGCCTGATGAGGTGATGCCTCTGTCATGAAAGATCATGAGGTACATCCAGGGCTTGCCAGCGGATATCCACAGGCACATGATCGCCTCCCGCCCGAGCATGTTTAGGTCGGCGGTAGATTTGGCAGGGAGATTGTATGATGAGAGAATTGTGGTGGTGGCTGAAGGTAGCAAGAAAGGGGGTGGTGACCCGAAATTGGAGTGGGAAAAGGTTTGGTTGAAGTGGTGCCCCGACGAGTAACAAGAAGGCACGAGTGAACGACCGCCGTGTGGTCACATCTGGTGAAGGGTCGAAGAAGTGTGGTAGATGTGGAAAGGAACATAGTGGGGAATGTAGGTTATGATCGAACTTGTGCTTCAAATGTGGGAAGATGGGGCATATAGCAAAGGACTGTCGTACGGTCCGGTGTTTTAGTTGTGGTGCGGAGGGCCACATGAGTAGAGACTGTAAGAAGCCGAGGGTTGAGGGTTCTGAGGTGAAGAAGACTGGAGGTGAAGGACCAAGGGCGAGTGCTAGAGCGTTTACGATGATGCAGGAGGAGGCTAGGATGGACCCTGATGTCGTGTCAGGTATGTTTCTAGTAAACCAAACTTTAGCCTCCGTGTTATTTGATTCTGGTGCTAGTAAAAGTTTTATTTCTACTGCTTTCTGTGCTAAACTGCCTGTTAGTAGTAGGAGTGTTGATGTGCCTTTTGATGTAGAAACTGCCATAGGTAAGTCTACCAGGATTTCTGAGATAATAGAAGACTGTGATGTGGAACTAGAAGGTCATAAATTTCCTGTTAGACCATTCGTGATGACCTTAGGTGGTTCCGATGTAGTTCTTGGGATGGATTAGTTAGCGGACTATGAAGCGAACATTATGTGTCGCAAGAAGATGATTCGTTTGACAACGAATGACAGGAGTATGGTGACGGTTTATGGGGATCGGGTCATGACGATCCCAAAAGTAATCTCAATGGCAGTGGCGGGAAAATGCATGAGGTGTGGATGTAGTGCCTACTTGGCTTATGTGAAGGATGTAGAAACACCAACACCTCTTTTACAATTGTCTGATGTACCGGTTGTGTGTGACTTCCCTGACGTGTTTCCCGAAAAATTACTAGGAGTGCCGCCTGACATAGAGATCGAGTTTCAGATTGATCTGATACCGAGTGCCCAGCCTGTTGCCAAGGCACCATATTGTTTGGCTCCGATTGAGATGAAAGAGTTGATGGGTCAGTCGCAAGAGCTTCTTGATAAGGGGTTTATTAGATCGAGTATCTCTTTTTGGGGTGCTCCGGTCTTATTCGTGAAGAAGAAAGACAGTAGTACGAGGATGTGTATTGATTACCATGAGCTGAATAAGTTGACAATAAAGAACCGCTACCCCTTACCAAGAACTGATGACTTGTTTGATCAGGTCAAGGTGCCAGTTGGTTTTCAAGGATAGACCTACGATCTGGTTACCATCAATTGAAAGTGATAAAGCAGGATATTCTTAAAACATCTTTTCGCAAGCATTATTGACATTACGAGTTTCTTGTCATGTCTTTTGGTTTGACCAATGCACCAGCTCCTTTTATGGATCTGATGAATCGAGTGTGTCAGCTGATGTTGGATAAATCAGTGATGTGTTTATTGATGATATCTTGATTTATTCGAAGAGCAAGATAGAGCGTGCCGGTCATATTCGGAAGGTTTAGGAGATGTTGAGGAAGGAGAAGTTGTATGCCAAGTTCTCGAAGTGCACATTCTAGTTGGGCGAAGTTTAGTTCTTGGGTCACGTGGTGAATCCCAAGGGAATTATGGTGGACCCGGCAAAGGTGGAGGCGGTGACACAATGGAAGTTTCCAAAGACGCCATCCGAGATTCGTAGCTTCTTGGGTTTGGCGGGCTACGACAGAAGATTCATTCAAGACTTCTCTAAGATCGCTTCTCCACTAACCAAGTTGACTAAGAAAGATGTGATGTTTGTATGGGGTTAAGCTCAAGAGAAGGCGTTCGAGGAATTGAAAGCGAGGTTGACTCAAGCTCATGTTCTATCATTTCCCGATGGAAGTGAAGATCTGGTGGTTTATTCAGATGCTTCCTACTTAGGGTTGGGCTATGTGTTAATGCAGGGACGAAAGGTTATTGCCTATGTATCCCAACAGTTGAAGTCAATTATCCTACTCATGACTTGGAGCTTGAAGTCGTGGTCTTTGCGTTAAAGATTTTTCTTTACGGGATGAAGTGCACCATATTCACTGATCACAAGAGCTTGAAGTACTTCTTTGAGCAGAAGGACCAAAACATGAGACAAAAACGATGGTTGAAGCTCATAAAGGATTATGATTGCGAGATCCATTACCATCCGGCAAGGCCAACGTGGTGGCGGACGCCCTTAGCAGAAAAGAGTGACCCGAGCCGATTCGGGTGAAAGCTTACCAGTTGATCATGACCTCCGATATGATGAAGCAAGTCAAAGAGTTTCAAGATGAGGCATTGAAAGAAGATCATCTTAACTATGAAAGAATGAGAGGTCTGATTACGGAATTGGGTGAAAACACACTTGGTGTTAGAACCCGATTTGGACGGATGTGGATTCCTCATTTTGGGGATCTACGCATGAAGATTATGAACGAAGCTCATAAGACTCGATACTCTATTCATCCCGGTGCTACAAAGATGTACCAAGACATGAAGAAAGATTATTGGTGGCCGGGTATGAAGCGCGATGTGCTGGAGTATATGAGTAAATGCCTTACTTGTCTACAGGTGAAGGCCGAGCATTAGAAGCCATATGAGAAAATCCAACCTTTGGATATACCGGAATGGAAGTGGGAGCACATCACCATGGATTTGATACAAATTTGTCGCGTACCCCGAACGGTATGATGCCGTATGGGTGATGGTTGACCGTTTGACGAAGAGTGCTCACTTCCTACCGATCCGTGAGACATATTCATCCGAGAGGTTGGCGGATCTATTCATCAAGGAAATTATAACTCGTCATGGTGTGCTGTTGTCTATTGTGTCTAATCGTGACACCCGGTTTACATCTAAAATTTGGAAGAAATTCCATGACGCGATGGGGACGAGGTTACCTATTAGCACGACTTATCATCCCCAAATGGATGATCAGTCAGAAAGGACCATTCAAACATTGGAGGATATTCTTCAGGCATGTGTTATCGATTTTGAAGGAAGTTGGGATAACCACTTACCGTTAGCTGAGTTCTCATATAACAACAATTATCATGCCAGCATTGGTATGCCTCCTTATGAGATGCTATATGGTAGGAGATGCAGAAGACCTGTCTGTTGGGGTGATATTGGTCAGAAAGAGTTAGGAAGCGTCAAGGTGATCGAGGCTACAACTGAGAAGCTTGAAAAGATTAAGGCCTTCATGAAGGCAGCCAAAGATGGATAGAAGTCGTATGCTGATAAACGACGTAGACCAATTAAGTTCTAGGTGGGTGACAGGGTTATGTTGAAGGTCTCATCTTGGAAGGGTATCATTCGGTTCCAAAAGCAGGGCAAGTGAGCCCGAGATACATAGAGCCTTTCCGAATCATTGTACAAGTAAGAGAGGTAGCCTATAGACTAAAATTACCAGAGGAGTTAAATAGAATTCACCCGACATTCCATGTATCTCATCTGAGGAAATGTTGGCAGACGAGGATATGATTGTACGACTAGAGAATATCGAGGTAGATGAACGGGTCAATTATGTGGAGTAACCAGTGGCGATCATTGATTGAAAAGAGAAGAGGCTGAGAAATAAAGTGGTTCCTCTTGTGCGTGTACAGTGGAAGCATAGAAAGGGATCCGAGTCCACGTGGGAGACTGAAAGAAGAGATGAGACAACATTACACACGTCTGTTCGAGGAATAATAGTTTTCGGGGATGAAACCTATTTAAGGGGGGTGGACTTGTAAAGCCTGGTTATTTCCCTTGAAGCCAAAGAAAGAAGAAAAAGAGAAAGAAAATAAATAAAGCCCAAAGTCAAGGGACCAAACTTGCCAAAACGGGAGAAGGTTTGGATGAGTGGGGGATTAAAAGGGGAGGGCAGCCCACACTCTTCCCCACACTCACAAAGTTTGGCCAAGAGAGAAGAGAGGGAGAAAAAGGGATTTCAAGCTTTAGTTTTCTTGGTTTCGAGCGCAAAAGTTGGGGTGTAGTGGGTTGAATTCAAGCTCTACTCGATAGGGTTGTTTGTGTGAGTTCTAGGACCCCACTTTTGCACGTTTTCAACTGATTTGGGGCTGGAACACATAGTAAAAACATGATTTTAAAGTGTGGGTATTGAACCCGTTGTAAGTGTTTGTGTATGATTTAGGTGGGGTTTGATTTCGAGCTTAGTTATGCTTGAATGGTGTTATGGTATGTATTCCTAAGGTTTAGGATGGTTGATTTGATCTTAGAACTGGTTTGAGAGGTTTTGGAGGCCGAAAAGTGCATATTAGGTTCGGGATGAATTGTATTCGGCATCAGCTAGGGCTATGCGATCGAATGGCATGCGACAGGAGGCCATACGGCCGAAAGGCATGCGACTGAAGTCCATGTGCATGGATGCCATGCGACTGAGGTCCATACACATGTGAGTTGCGCGACTGAGGTTCATTCGCATGTGAGTCGTGCGACTGAGGGTCCATACGCCTAGGTACTCATCCACATTGGGTTCATTCGCCCATAGTGCCCATCCGCATCAGGTCCATCTGTATTAGTGCCCATCCGCATTAGGCCCATTCACATAGGGTCAATTCACCTGATGTTCATTCACCTAAGTGTTCAGTCGCCTGGGAGGCCATGTGACTGAAGGATGTCCATACGCCCAAGTAAGGCTCGCGTGCCCGAAAGAGCATAGCTTAACTTTCTAACTTTCGAGGAGATGCGTAGAGGTATGATTTGACTTGGGAGGTTCCCAAGGGTCATGTAAGTTACCTTTTGAGTTTATAGACGTTATGATGGGCATGTACGATGATGTATGATGTTGTATGTTTATGATGATGATGTATTATGATGTATGATGATGTACGTTATGTATCTATGATGGTGCCATATATGGTGATGTTGTATGTTTATGTTGTTGTTTCTTGCTTTGTCTGATTGTCCTCCTGTGGCTTTGCGATGAATGTTAAAGAATGAAATAAAAGTATTATGTAACGTAAAGTGGAAGATAATGGAAGAGGAACATGATGAATGAATGCATGTATAATGAACAAAGGAAAGTAATGTAAGTCTTGCAAGCCTTGTATGTCGGGACACACCCCAATGTAGGGTGTTAGCTCAACGGTGTGTGGGTTTGCTACCCTAGAAGGATGCACATCGGGGTATGTCTTTATGACCGACCATTTGTATAGAACCTTTGTCGCTTACCCTAGGTATTGTGGCCAGGCTGTTGTGCGCCATGATAGAAGGTCTATGATAGACTTCGGCCCAATATCAGCTTTATGCATGACGGTGGGTATAGCACATGACAATAGTACACCTGAATTTACCCCTACGTACTGTGGCCAAGCTGTTGTGCGCCATGACGGAAGGTCTATGATAGATTTCGGCCCAGTATCCGCTTTATGCATGATGGCCGGGTAAAGTTCATGGTTTTTGATGGAATGAAACGAAGTAGTGATGAACGCATGAATATAAGTAAGAATGAATGAGAATGAAAGTAATGAAAGTGAATGGTAATGTACGATGAATGAAAGAAAATACGAACGAATGATGAAGATAATAATGATATTATCTATGTGTACGTATGATGTGTGTTCACATGCAAAAATAAAGAATGGTTTTAAGGAAGGATACAGTATGTTTTATTATAAAACTAGAACTCACTTAGCAATGCTAACTTTTATGTGTTTCCAGTTGGCAGGTAATGTTGCTAAGGATGGCACGAGGCAGCTACTTAGCTCTTTTGGATGGCATCCACTTTTATAATGCTTTTGTGATGTAATGCAACATGTATTTTGTAACTTGATAACGATGTATTGTTTTGCAAAAGCTTTTATAATGAAATGAGATGTCTATTTTGATGATTCCGCTGCACTATTTTTATGAAAGCTAAATGTAATTATATGTTTTATGAGCAATGATTGGCCAGCTGTAAGCGTCCGGGAACGGGGCCTTACAGTATGGGTCCATACGCCACATAGAGGTACAATCGAATTTGAAAGGACACAAATTGTTTTCAAATATATAAGAATGCATTAGATCTCTTTCTAAATTGTGAAAATCTCACACATATTTTTCTTGCAAAATATCACAGTCTTTTATTCGTTCGTTACGTTGTTTTGGGATGGTAACTATTTGTTTGATGAATATTCAAATGAATATTCAAGCGTTTTGTATGTGATAGATAGTAATTAAGATAATTTGTACATTCAATCTGCTTAGGAAACGCGATTTCCAGATTTAAACCAATCGTATGTTCCTATTGATGAATTCAAGTTTTGCCGAGAATCAAGTTAAGACCTGCAACAAAGTAATATAAACTATCTCTCGAATCATGAAAATCAGAACATGAAAGAAATGTCTCAAGAATTTTTATCACTCGGTGAGCTAGTCTGTTGGGTTCTTAATAGGGGACGAGATAATGGTTATGTTATTATTACACGAATATCAAAAGAAAAAAAAGGTTAGGTCGTAAAGGTATGCCTTATTTGTGATCGTGGTGGTGAACACAAAAGTAAAGCAACAGATAGACGATTTGGTAGGAAAAAAATCGGATGTCCTTTTAAATTAATAGGGATATACGACAACAAACACCATTCGTGAAAATTAGAGGTGAGAAGTAACGAAAATAACCATGATCCCGCTCAACATATGGAGGGATACCTTTTTGTAAGAAGGTTTTCTAAAAAAATACAATTTGGTGGAGCAACTTATGGATTAAAACATGGAGCCTCGTAACATATTATCAGCTTTAAAAAAAAAATCCTAATAACTCATCCATAACCAAAGACATATACAACGCTCAATATAAGATAAGAAGTGAAAACAAAGTCCGTGAAACACCAATCCATGTTTTAGAAAACCTTTTATCTTCTAAAAGGTACGTCTATTACACCCGAGAAGATCTCGATACAAATGTCGTAGTAGATAGATACAAATATCATAGTAGATATATTTTTTATCATCCAAAATCATACAACACTTGACGTGCATTCCCGCATGTGCTGATGGTAGACGCTACATATAAAAAAACATGTATAAACTTCCGTCTGTTCAGATTGGTGTGACCTTGTCACATAAGACATTTTGTGTTGCTCATTTGTTTATTAGTAAAGAATGGGATATTATTTTTAATGGGTGCCTAATAGATTCAAAATACGTTAAACAGGTGTATGGGGCCACACGTCATAATAACATAAGAGATCTTGCTTTAATGAACGATGTGTTAAAGTATTTCCGAATGTTTCGAAGTATTTGATGGAAATATCATGAAACACAGTAATGCAAGTTTTACAAAAGATGACTGGCAAAAGTTTGAATATGCATGGGCACGTTTGTGTGAGTCTCACACGCCAGAGATTTACAAGTATAACTATAACCTTTTTTACGAACAACTAGTTGAAGCAAAGCGAGAAAGTAAGTTTTTCATTACATGCATACATAAAATACTGTTAAATTATAGAAAAATATTTAATTATGTTTTATTATATGTTCAAAAGTATTGTCATATATACAAAAACTGGTTAGAGAGTTACAAAGAAATGTTGTATTAGCCTGGACTAGCTCAAAACGCAATTTTAGCCAACACACAACAAATAGAGTCGAGAGTCGGCATTTAAATTTAAAAAGATATCTTAAATCAACAAATAGCTCAGTGGATAGACTTGTGGAGTTTGTAGATCAATTGGTAAATGCACAAGAGGTCAATTTAAATGAAAGCTTTGAGACAAGCAAAATTAAAATCATGAATCATTATAAACTCCTGATAATTCATTACCTACGAGGTACGATTTCTCACAAAGGTCTTGGTATATTAGTTGGCAAAAACACTAAATTTCATATGATGCGCTCAGCAAATGCAACGTATGGTTGTCATCTTTTCACTAGTTGTGGCTTGTCTTGTGCTTGTCGGCAGAAAAAATATGAATATTCTAGTAATAGTCGTTCCATCTTTGTCATTTTTTAGTTACAGTAATGAATTATATATTAATTTATAATGCAACACTAAAATCCCATTAGATGCAATTGACGTATTTTGGACGAAGCTTGATAATATTAAACCATTATTTATGGTGGATGGAAAAGTCGATGTTAAAGAAGAGATAGAATGCGTGAAACAACAAATAAAGACACAATCCACCGCTGTAATATTTAGTTTGGTGGAAAAAATAAAAAAAATGTGTATCCATAGAAAAATAACAATAAAGTGTATATTGTTCAAATAGATATTTGGGGTCGTCCAACGTTCAACAACAAAAGAAAGACACTCAACATAGTACGTGTAACATACCAAGACATAGCTTATTTACCAAAAGAACAACTTCAGCGGTAAAGCCTCAGAAGCCCGTCATATAACTTAGTCGTTCCACATCTTCTAAAGTGTTACAAAGTACTAATGAGTTTTCATCGATTGTCGGAGATCAACAATTAAACAATATAAACAGGTTTAAAAATTGGATTCCTTTCATCTTTTATCAATATATTTCATGTATACAAGATGTTCGACCTAATGGGAATTGTGGTTTTTGATCTATAGCTTTAGGCTTAGAGTTTAAGGAAAATAAGTAAATGTATGTGCGGCAACAACTTTTAAAGAAGTTGGACAAACATGAATTGGAATTGTGAATCCAAGGATCGCAATCAGGAATTATCAGTGTTGATTGAAGTCAAGTCAACGTTTGCAGAATCAACGTTAACTTGGTTTAATTATTTGTATTAATTTCAATATCAATAATGATTAAAGAACAAGATGAGCATAATGAATGAAACACAATTAATGATCAGACAAATATTCAATTCAAACATATTTTATTAAAAACATGTTAATGATTACAGATGAATAAAAAATGAATGAATGATATTGATTTGAGTGTTTGATGATGTGATGGCTGCTAGGGTTTTGATTGTGTGATTTGATGTGATTTGTGGTGGTTGTATTGTTTCTTGGATATTTGTCGTCGTAGCCGTCTACTTAATGTGAAACGTAGAATCCATATATATAGGCACGTGGGTTTCTGTTAAGAAAACACCGGATCTCTTGGGATTCGAATTGTTTCTGTTAAGGAATCACCGGATCTCTTGGGATTCGCATAACTGCCTTGTTGACTTGTTGACTGGTAACACTTGTATTATACAAGTGTTTGGACTCCGTAGGAATATTGTCTTCCATAGATATTTGTTCTTCCGCAGGAGTCTTGTTCTTCCGAGGGTACATTGTTCTCCGAAGCAATCTTGTTCTTCTGAATCAATCTTGTTCTTCCATCCTCAGAACTGGTTGTTTATCCACAGAAGATCTTCGGATGTATTTTACTTGTAAGAAACATATCTACGGAAGAACAAAATGTTCATTGTAGATGTTTCTTACACTTGGTGATTTTTTACCGATTATAATGTTTTACCTACAAACATACGTAAATCAACACACATATATGGGTTAACCTATACATTTAATGCATACATAATAATGAATTACAAGTATTCATTACAAATATTAGTTCAAGTTCTAAGCCTATACAAAATGGACTAGATCTATTGATCCTAGATCTAACAATACTCCCCCTTAGGCTTAGACACTTGTAATCAGCTCTTCAAAACTGAAAGTTCTTTCAATCTTGCCACCATCCTTTTGTTGAAGTATGATACTGCATCCTTTTGATCATCATACTTGTACTTGATCTCCATTTTGCATATCCTTTGTAGAGTTTCCAAACTTAGTCCCAAATTGTCTTCTTAAGTTGTAAGGGTTTCTACAACACTTTGGTTATTGTCAATTTCCTGCTCATCTTCTTCTGAGATTCTTAGTTCTGAGACTTCTTCAATGTTAACTCTTTTCCAAAGCCCAACATTGTATCTTCTCCTCTTGTATGCTTTTGCATGCAGTTTATCCACCACTTGTATCAAATGAATATATAAGCATAAATTATTCTCTGCTCTTCATCAGACAGCTTTGGGAAGAATTTATCATGTAAGTATGATGTGTAGCTTGCTGCAGCAGTTTGACCTCTACTGGGTTAAAGATTCTTATCTTGTCACCTTTCTTTCCATCAACATTTCTCAGTAGCACTATTTCTTTTGTTTACTCAACATATCCCCACTCAGTTATGGGAATAATGTATTGATTTCCTGCAATGACTTTGATGGTTGTTGTTTTCCTGTTAGTATAACCGACTCTCCTTAAATTTCATCATCAACTATTGTGGAGGAGTTGGTGCTTGATCTTTTCATCCTTTCTATCTTCTTCTATGCTGATCATCCTCTCTTTTGGCTTCTTTTATCACATCATCTTTGATTTTGTCTTTAACTTTTCCACCAACACAGAGAAGTCTCTTCCTCTGGGTGAATTGGATAGTTAGAGATAATTATACTTTGCAGATCTTTGATGCCACTTTCAGTTAGACACAATATAGATACTACATCATGGAAGTATTGAATTCTTCCGGATGTTCTTTTACTAATTGCACAGTCCCATTCTTGATCATACTTCCAGGCCATAATCTTGTTGTCTTCCATAGAGATGGGGCTTGTGATGTGGTCAAACAGTTCTATTAGGGTAGACTTTTTCTCTGTAATCTCTCTCACTATTGTACCCAATGGCCATACTTTGCCAGGTATGACTGCTCTTGGCTCTCTGATTAGTTTATCTTTTCCTTTGTGCTGATCTTTAGGTTCAACAGTTGTAGCATTAGTAGGGAGTATGCTTTGTTGCTCTGTATTATACATTGGTGCTTCAATTCTAAATCTGACTCTGGTATCAAGCTCAACAGACATTACATGTTGTATCATTCTTCTCAGCTCACCAACATTTCTTCCTTTAAGCTCATGTGCCCTGTAGTTGTGACACTGTAGCCAACATACCATATTATACTTGCTAAGCTTTGTTCTATCATATTGTACTTGCTAAGCTTTGTTCTATCACAATGGCTTAGATCTTTCTTGATTTTCTGAATGGATTGAAAAGTTGTGAATGCTTCATAGTCATAATTTGGAATTATAAATCTGGCAAGCTCAAACTCTTTCAGCAGATCCTTCATTTCAGTCAGATTCATCTTTTCAACCATGTCATATGGAAACCCATGGTTGATCAGGGTCATAAGCACAGTTTATTCAGGCCTCTCTTCCATTATGTCTTTTGTTGTCAGAAGATTATCAACGTTTGATTCTTCTTGTCTTTGTTAATTTCTTCTTCAGTCAGCTCTTTCCATTCAACATCACTCTCAACTTCATCAGCAGTAACTGGCTTTGATGTTGAAACATTCATTGAAGCAGTGTGCTCTAAAGATGTATGCCTTGATCTTTTAGGTGAATCATCAACATTGATTACATGTTTCCTTGTAGAGCCTAAGTACTTTCTCTTCCTGGAATATTAGAGGATGCTGCAGGTTCTTTTGGTTGTATTGATGTAGTGCCAAACTTAGATTCGCGGACACTTATTTTCATCTTCAGCTCCTCAACCTTTTCATTCTTTCTATGTACCTCAGCATGTTGTTCTTCAACTGTCTTGTTAGCTTGGTTGCTCTCCAACACAAGCTTTTCTATTTCAGCCTTTTGATTAGCAATAGACTCCTTTTGTTCTTCAATAAGATTCAACAGGGCATCAATGACTTCATTGTTGCATTGAGCATCTTCTCTTAATCTTTTGATGATTGTTATTTGCTGTATCAGCTGAATATCCTTATCTTTTACAATCACTTTAAGCTCTTGAATTCTTTCCTTCTGCAGTTAGACTTTACCAAAAACTTGTTGTATTCAGCCACCAAATAGCTTTTGCTTACTGGGATGTCCTTATCACTAATGTCACCTTTATCATAGGCAATCACTTCCTCATACTTTTCTTCTTCTTCCCTTTCTTGTTGTTGGTTAGCAATTTCATCTTTATGATCTTTAGTATGAGCCACACTTGCTGAACTAGAGACCTCTTTTGCTTGAACAGATTCATCTTGATGAGTTTGTTGTTGCTGCTGATTGACAATGACTGGTGAAACTAGTTTAGTATCATTTGAATGGACAAGAGATTTAGTTTTGGATAATGATAATTGAACAGTACTGGCTTGAGAGACTAAGATTGTTTCCCCTATGTGAAAGCTCTCAGTGGATTGCTTTTCTGAAATTGGAGAGATAGGTTGTGTGTGTTGGCTAGCTGATGATTGAAGAGTAAGAGGAGAGATTGGCTGAGTGTCTTGACTGGATGAGGGAGATTGTTGAGAGTGAACAGAGTGAATGGGAGAAATGGGCAGTGTGTTGACTTGTAGGTGAAGGGTGTTATTGGTGAATTGGTGATAGCTCTCGTGAGTGAGTGGCTTGTATAGAGTTGGTTGGTGAATCCTCCTGTTGATCTTCCCACACAAGCTCTTGGGGAATGTTTGCATTAGCATCTACCACATGAGCAAACATGGGTATGTCTGCTCCTTCATACGTCTCGGATATTTTATATTAGTATTACAAACACAAACAACCATATCATTTCATTAATCATATCAGATTACATATCAGAATCAGACAACAAGATCTATACATTTCATATCATGATCTAGGGACATACATGTATCAACAAACTCCCCTTGGACCTAGATCTCTCTAATCTCTTGTTTTCTGCATAACCTCCTTGTATTCTTGTACTTCTCCTCTTTTGTGACTCCTGTGTGAATCTCAAACACGAAGCAGAGTCGTATAACGTTCTGGAACTGGAGGGCTTGTACTATATCTTGCGTATCATAGAACAGCGGCCACTTGTATAGCGTATAGACATCACTTTCTGACAAGTTTGTAAGCCACATCGGGTCGAATACCCTGATAGTATCCATTTGTCCCATTTTACTTAAGACTATGACCGCTTTAGCTGTTCTCCAATCATAGTACCACCACTTAAAATGTGGAGTGAAATCCTTGGCATTTCCCTGAGTGGGATTCTTGACTTGTGCGGGGAGGATTCCACTTCAACACTATCTTAGGCTTGCCTGTAATGGCATCAACCTCAGACCTTCTGATATACCTAGTAGGCTGTTGGGGTCTGAAGTTAACCCATCTAGTGTGGTACTCCTTCTTTAGGGCCGCCTCAAACTAGCCTGACATCTTCCTCGGGTCAGCATACAAAAGCTTTAGTTTGGCCAGCTGGTTGAGCTCAAAACCTGGTAGAGTCTTCAGATCATGTGGGAATCTGAAGTACTCTATGCCCTGTTCTCTCTAACTGCATACGCAGTGAGATCTTCAAAGTACGCCCATGCTATGATCCTTCCTGACACCTTGTGATGTTTCTTGACTCTATAGAGTTTGTGTAGGAATCCTTCTTTGGTGCAGTACGTTGGACTCTAACTTCTTCAAAAAATGCAGTCCACTCAGCCTTTCGAATGTCGACATCATCATTTGAGGCTTGGGCTGTGTCTTCTGCTTTCTTTGTTTCTTGCTCCATATAGTTCAAGACCTCAATAGTATCGCTGACAAGGGATTCACCCAGATTGGGGACCACATTACCCTCATTGTCAGCGTACTGAGGATACTCCTCGGCAGTGACATCTTCGATCTCTACATCATCACATCGTTGAGCTCTTCGTCACTTGTCGAATCGCATGTCGGAGCATCTTTTACTATCTTATTTGGATTTAGCTCGAAAAGCTCTGCGAGTGGCTCATTTGATAGGTCATGAATTATTTCCCCTTCTTCAGGGGTATATTCACTAACCTCTGACAATCCCTTGCAGATCAAGAATCATTGTTAGCTAAGACTTAACCTGCTGAAGGGGAGCAATATCAAACTCATCTCTTTGGTAATTTGATCTGTTTGATTTAAACATTCCACACATAAATCATTAGTAATTAATCAAACAGAAATGCATTAAGTAATATAAACATTAAATACATTGTGTTCAATACAGGATTCAAATACAAAAGAAGATAAATACATAAACATCTAGTTTTTACTTTTATCTTGTATCATTGTTTCATCACTAGGAGGAGAGAGGTAGAAGCTGATTGATCTTGTCTGTTCTTTGTCCCTTTCTCTTGACCTGTAGCAGTGGCCGATGCAGGTGCATCCCCTCCTTCTGCTTCTTTATCATCGTCCTTATCCTTTGTCCTATCTCTTTCTGTATCTTCATACTCCTCAGTATCACTCTTATCACCTCATCATTATCTTCATCATTATCATCTCTGTCTCCTTCCCTGATCTTCAATGGCTCCTCCTTAGATCCTTCAGTTTTAACAGGATAATCTTCTTTGCCTTCTCTAGCTCCTCTATTTTCTTGCTTGATGTGACACTTTGAGCTTGGAGTTGGTCCATCTTGGTGCTCTGAGCAGCCATTTGCTGGGCCTGCTCCTCGATAACTCGAGCCTGCTCTGCAATTTGGTAAGATGTGCAGCAGTCAGGTCAGTAAGCTGGCGAATCTGAGCTGCCTTTTCCTCATCAGTAGCCAGTAAGCGCATCACCATTCTGTTAAGCGCTGACAACTGTTCTTCTACCCCGATTGGAGGTAGAGGAGATCTATAAGTATGTGAGGGATGGGATGAGGGTATTGATCTGTGACGTGGTAGTGGTGGTGGCTGTAGTGAAGATAGGTCTGTATAATGGTGGAGGTGATGTGGGAGTAAAGGATATGGTGGTGGAGGGAATCTGTACTGTGGTGGTAGGTATGGTGGTGGCTGTGGTAGATGTGGTGGATGTGGTGGCTGTGGTGGATGTGGTGGCTTTGGTGGATGTGGTGGATGTGGTAGATGTGGTGCTGTGGTGGATGTGGTGGATGTGGTGGCTGTGGTGGATGTGGTGGCTGTGGTAGTGAGGAAGGTCACGACACTTCTTCTTCTTCTGGCCATGGGGTTTAGCCATTCTCTTCCTCCTTGTTCCAGTTTAGGTGGAAGCTCCCCCTACAACCCTGCCTGAGGACCCCGGTGCATAGCTTGGGTCAGTATCGGTATCTCCGGAGTCTCTCGGGTGTTCACCACCACCCTTAACCCATGTTCTGTGGGAACAACTTTCCTTCCCACAGTTCGCGTAAGGGCTCCTCATCCGATTCATCCTCCTCCTCCGTGTCAAGAACAAAATCCTGATGAAACCCGCTGACTCGGTTACTTCTCCAGCTGTGACGGACACTGGAGGTACAGAATCCGACACAATGCCTCTGAGTGGAATAGGCATATCGTCTCCAGCATCCCCACTGTCATCATCATCCGAGTCATGAGTGGGTAGAGCTATCTGTTCCACATCAGAGTCACTATCCTCGTGACGCCA
Source organism: Flaveria trinervia (assembly GCA_025506515.1). NCBI lineage: Eukaryota > Viridiplantae > Streptophyta > Magnoliopsida > Asterales > Asteraceae > Flaveria > Flaveria trinervia. The sequence goes on from JACCIX010000419.1 coordinate 84,750, forward strand.
CTTTCCTCATTACGGCACCACGTAGTCATCCCGAGCAAGATGACCAAACAACCTCCTGACAGGAGGCTTCACTTGCTTTCCCCTGTACACTTTCATCCTTCCCAGGTAGTGTCATCCATTACCTCCAAGACTACCGCATCCTCCTTTTCTTTGACAGGGAGGGAAGCTTCTGATCTATGATCATCTGCATAAATCTCGGGTACATACAGAAGGCTTCCTTCCCTTTCCCCTCGATGTTCTCCACCAGATAGGTGAAGATCATCTTGGAGAAGCTGAATGGATGGTTCAGCACCAACGCAACGTACGCGCTCTACATTTGGTCAGACAGCTCATCAAAACCACCTTTTCTGGAAGCCGCCACTTGAGCAGCACGTGCGCAGATATTTAAACTGGGGACAGAGGTTACTCTTGTTGAGTACCCCAGAATTGATGTCCCCAGAGTATTTGGCTCTAGAGAAGCATCCTCTGACTATGAGGGGGTGTAATCGAGTCGGACAATCAGCGTCATCCCCCAATTGTATACGATCCTTGATCCTCCTCTGAAATGGTAATAGCCTCTCCAAATGGGTACTTCTGATGCAATGAGGCTCAGACGATCTATCAACTGTAGCCCCTTCCCAGAAGGCTTGTTGAATGGATCGATACGGAGTGCAAGGAGTAGATATGGCATGTGCAATCCTCGTCTCAGTAGAAATGTGATTATGCCAGAGAAATCAGCAGCGTTTCTGGATGTTAAGTCCAGATGAGCACATATATTGTGCTTTGTACTCATAATCCATCTACTCGCGATCTGTTACACAAAGATAGTAAACATCAGTACCATTGACTAAGAAAACATAAAATCCTTAAGCTTGAAAAAAATCTTGTTGTCATGCGATTAAGATTGTGCGACTGAGTCAGGCGTGCGATTGAACCGTGCGAAAGGGGTTCAGTCGTACGATTGAATCGTACGAATGGGACTCAGTCGTGCGACTGATCCCATACGTACATCTGAGTGTGCGACTGGGCTCCTACGTATATACCCTCATGCGGTTACACCAGTCGTGCGACTAACTTAATACGCATGGTTCAGTCATGCGTTTAAGCAGTTTGAGCCCTTCAGTCGTGCGACTGAAGTTCATCACGCTGTCCATTCGCATGAAGTACTAACTGTTCAATTCAAAATTACTTTTTCACCATTTTTGAGTTTTAGACATCGTTATCCGGTTCATTTGACTTGCAATTCATTCTTAAACCACCTAACATCGTTACTGTCATTTGTTTGAGTCATTTAGGTAGGTTATTTAGTCACTTAAGTCTCGGTTACTTTGCGAGTCTGAATGTACCGTATTTTTCATCAAATTTAAAGTTATGGGAGTGCATGTATACAGTAAATTACCTGTAGAGTCGATGTAGATTGTCAGTGATCAAGAAACAGGGGGTTTTGCGATCAATTGAAATTTTTTGCAGAATTGGGTTAATTCGTGCGATTCAGGGTGATTTTG
>JACCIX010000218.1:0-83270 GCA_025506515.1 Flaveria trinervia
GTTGATCTCTGAACTAAAAATGGTCAAATGAATACACCAATATTCAGATGAATAACAGATTTCTCAGATCACTGCCTGAGAGATGGGACACATATACTATTGTCCTACGCTCCAGTGAAAGTTTGGACAAACTATCTCCACCCAACTCCATGGGAAATTGCTCACTTTTAGAGAGAGATAGAACAGAAGAGAAAGCTGTCTTCATCTGGAAAGCTCACTAAAGACTTTTACAAGGCAACACTGCTTTGGGGGTCATGAGTCAGAATATGCTTCATCTGAATGCCAGTATGATGAGCATATTAATTTCTCTTCAAGCACTTCTGATTCTGCATTTGTAAGTGTTGATGGTCAGCTTACTGGGTGTAATAATGACAATCTATGTTTCATTATGGATGATCTCAAGGGGATTGCTGATGATGACTTAGAAGAGATGGATATTTTGAGCCAAAGGCCTTGATAAATATCAGATCTCAGAAGTTCTACAAAAGAACTGGAAGAAAATTCCAGGACCTCTCTGGCAAAACAATGTTGGTTTTGACAAGAGCAAGTTGAGGTGTCACAAATGCCAACGGCTTGGACACTTTGCAAGAGAGTGTAGATCAACTGGATCTAACTCTACTGACCTTTGTGACTTTCCTGGCAATAGTCAACAAACACAGAGGGCAACATCCTGTCACCTCTAGTCATCATCCTCAACAACAATCTCCGGCATATTTTGTTCCTCAGGGTCAAATGACATATCAGTACCTTGTTATTACATGCCACAGTCAAATCAAGTTCAAGTTTCTATGTCACCACAACCTCATGCATTACCAGAACCTCAGCCTTCCCTATCTCATCAAACCTCAATCTCAACAACACAGCTTCTTCACCCAGGAGTTGTTGACTGGAGCAGTTACCAGATGACTTGTCTGGTCATGATCAACTGTTCTCAGGTGCTGGTCAACATGGTGGGGACAGTCCCTTTGGGAATCTAGCTCTTATGGCTTTGGAGTCTGCTGATACTTCATTTTCCAATGCCTCTACACCTCAGGTATCACAGGTATCCTCTGAGGCAAAAGCCAAATTATGTTCTGAACCATGCATAGCAGCATTTGCTTCCATTAGAGAAGCAATGTAGCTTTAATTAATAAGAACATTGAGCTAGAACAAGAATTTCCAAAAACAAAGCTGAGTTTGAGTTTGTGCTCAAAGATAAAAATGATGAGTTATAAACTGAATTGCCAAATAATTGATGATAAGGCTAGAGAAGATGTACTTCTAGAAAGTACAAAGATCTCAAAGAAAACCCTTGCAGTTACCCAGGTCGAGTGTGATAGATGGGTACAATCATGCAAAGGTTTTGAAATGCTTCTTAGTAAGCAATCTGCTTCAAATGTGAAGTTGGAATTGGCTACAATCACACTGCTCCACCTACAGATTTTACCCAAGAGCAGAGGTAGAATCTGATGGTGAGAGTGATAACCAATCCATCACATCATGTGATCTACCTTCGATACAGCACAATCAGAAGTAGCAGTCAGCATCAAGTCCTCTTTGAACCTATCAGCTGATGTTGATGTCCAAATGCTGACATTCACATGATCAATAGGTTGATCAACTCAGGAGTTAATCCTGAAGGTCTGAAAGGACTGGAGAGCAGGATTAAACCTGAAGTTCAAACTTCACTGCTGTCAGTACTGAAGAGAAGAAAACTGGCAGTAGTAGAAAGAGTTTGAAGACTACTAAAGAGGTTGTCAAGAAAGCAACCAATGCTTCCAAAGCATTGAAGAACAAGTCTTCTGTTGCTTCACCATCTTTAGTTGATGATCAACCTAAGATGAAGAAGAAACCATGTGAAGTATGTGGTTTGTTCAATCATCTTACAGATGATTGTTGGTACAAAAGAGGTTCCAAACTCAAACAAAAAGAAGAAATTAATGAGAAAATGGTAAAAAATGAAAAATGAGTTTGAGACCACATTTGTATCAGCAACATCAAATCCTGTAACCCTTAGTCCTTAAAGAAATCCAAAAAGGAAGGAGTTAAACAGGTGACAGCTGAGGGTGCTCAAAAGAAGAAGGTGCAACATAGGACCTATCTAACTCCACTAGCAATGTGTCTGATGAGCTGAAAGCTTATCACAAACTCAGACACAGTGGTGATGATGGTACAACATCTGTTGGGTAGAGTTAACCAACTAGATTCTCTATGTTGAAACCACAGAAAAGGAGGTCTAAGCCAAAGGACTCCTCTTCTACACCATCTTTTCTTCTCAGGCTGTTGTTCCAAAATAAACATGTTAGTTTACCATCTATTGATGAGACCAGGCCCAAAACCAAAAGGTTTGGGTCTCTAAAACAACTGATGTTTATTATTGCAGGGGTCTTCAACATGCCAAAGTAGCATCTGGTATGTAGACAGTGGGGGATCTATGCACATGACTGGGAACATCTCTCTTCTTCATGACTACTCTCAGGAAAGAAGGGATTGTCTCTTTGGCAATGATGCTAGGGTTACATCATCGGTAAGGGCTTTGTTCCAATGGGAGAAATCAAATTTGATGATGTTAATCATGTGGAAATCTCAAGTACAACCTCTTGAGTGTCAGTCAAATGTGTGATAAAGGCCATGTTGCCCTTTTCACAAGTCAAAACTGTAGGATTCTGTCATCCAAGTTTGCACTTGATTGACAAGGTGTTGGATGATCACACTCTCCTGAAAGCCAACAGGACAGGAAGAGTGTATGCCTTAGATCTCTCTAAGAAGATAGATCTCAAAGGCAATCTTGCCTATTTTCCAAAGCCTCTTCTCAAGAATCTAAACTGTGGCACAGGAGGCTTGGTCATGTTAATCTCAAAAACATGAATCAGCTTAGCCACAATGTTTAGTCAAAGGCTACCAATAAAGGAGTTCCACTGTGATGAAACCTGCACTGCTTGTTTAAAAGGAAAACAACACAAGTCTCATTCCCTCCTATTGAAGTGTCCAAGTCCACTGCTGCTTGCAATTACTGCATATGGATCTATTTGGTCCTGTGAGAGTAATGAGCATGGCAAAGAAGAAATACTGTCTGGTAATTGTGGATGATTACTCCAGATTTGTATGGACTTTCTTTCTACATTCAAAGGATGAGGCTGCTCAGAAGATTATCCACTTTGTGCTGTACATTGAGAAGCAGTTATTCCCTTCCAGTCAAGTGTATTAGGAGTGATAATGGAACTGAGTTCAGAAATCATACACTTGATGACTTCTATCTTTCAAAGGGAATCAAAAGGCAGTTCGCATTCCAAGGACTCCAGAACAAAATGGAGTAGTGGAGAGAAAGAACAGGACCTCATTGAAGCTGCAAGGTCCATGCTGGCTGACTCAGGTTTGCCATTAACCTTTTGGGCCGAAGCTGTCAACACAGCTTGTTATTGCAAATAGAGTTTTAGTAAATCAGAGGTGATGAAGACTCCATATGAAGTTCTCCATCATTTGGCTCCTCTGATTTCATTTTCAAAGCATTTGGGTGTCCCTGTGTTATTCTCAACACAAAGGATCAACTCCACAAATTTGATCCTAAGGTGGATGCAGGATACTTTGTGGTTATTCATCTACTTGCAAGGCATACAGAGTCTCAACTGCAGAACAAGATGTTGAAGAAACTCTACATGTTAAGTTTAATGAATCTCCAAAGGACAAGATTCCACAAAGTCCTGTGGAGTTATTTGATTTGGACATACTACAAATATGTTCCTTATCAAACTCCTGCTGTTGCTCCTGTCAACAGTTCACCACCTGGTGGTACTGCTGTGATGATGATGATGATTGCAGTACTCACCTCTTCAGGTTTAGTGATCAGCTGCCTGACTCAGCTAGACCTGATGTTCCTGTAGCACCAGTAGCAACATCCACAACAAATGCTGATGAGAGTTTTCGAATTCAACTTCCTTTGAATTACCATCCACTGATTGGTTTCAAGGAAATGATTCACCATCACCATCTGTTGCGCTGAACCGGCTACAAACACTTGCACAGATCTCATTGTGTATCAAGATCTGAAGAATCACCCTATGTCTCAAAATCATTGTGATATCACTGCTGGAGTATCAACAAGAAGTCAATTGTCCAATTTCTGCTTCTATGCTCTCTTCATCAGTCAGCAAGAGCCAAAGAAACATATCACATTGCTTAAAGGACAATGGAGGGTTGATGCCATGCAGCTTGAGCTTCTTCAGTTCAAGAAACAGCAAGTGTGGGAACTGTTCCTCTACCTCCAGGTAAGTGTGCAATAGGCACTAAATGGGTGTTTAGGAACAAAACTGATGAAAATGGGCTTATTGTTAAGAACAAGGCCAGACTGGTTGTTCAGGGGTTTGCACAAGAAGAAGGTATGATTATGATGAAACCTTTGCCCCTGTAGCCAGACTGGAAGCAATTCGATTGTTTTTAGCTTATGTTGCTTATCAAAACTTAAAGTCTTTCAAATGGATGTCAAAAGTGCATTTTTGTATGGAAAAGTTAAAGAAGAGGTTTATGTATGTCAACCTCCAGGCTTTGAGGACAATAAACATCCTAATGGGTGTATCGTATGCTTGATAAAGCTCTTTATGGGTTAAAACAAGCTCCCAGAGCCTGGTATGAGACATTATCAAACTTTCTTCTGGAAAACAATTTCACTAGAGGCTCCATAGACAAGACTTTATTTATTAAGAAGGCTGGGCAGCATAATCTACTTGTTCAAATTATTTGTAGATGATATCATTTTGCATCCTCTGATCCAAAGTTGTGTGATGCTTTACAAAGTTGATGCAACAGAAGTTTGAAATGAGTGCCATGGGAGAATTACAGTTCTTCGGGGTTGCAAATCAAACAAAGGCTGATGGAATTTTATTCATCAGTCCAAATATACAAAAGATCTTTTGCAAAAGTTTGATTTACAAAACTGTAAGCCCTGTTCTACTCCCATGAGCAGCACCACACAACTGGACTCAGATCAGAGAAAGGTAAAGTGGTTGATGAAACACTTTACAGATGTATGATTAGGTCCTTGATGTATTTAACAGCTTCTAGACCAGATATTATGTTGCTACATGTGTTTGTGCTAGATTTCAGGCTGCACCTAAAGAGTCTCATCTGATTGCAGTCAAGAGGATCTTTAGATATCTGCAAGGCACTCCATCTCTAGGTTATGGTATTCTACCAGACATTCTGGTAAATTAGTTGCTTTTTCTGACAGTGACTATGCAGGGTGTAAGTTGACCAGGAAATCAACTTCTGGTGGATGTCAATCCTAGGCAACTGCTTGATTTCTTGGCAGAGCAAGAAACAGACCTCAGTTGCTACATCCACTGCTGAAGCAGAGTACATTGCTGCTGCAAGTTGTACATCTCAGGTACTCTGGCTTCAAGCCAACTTTGGATTATGGCATTACAGAGACTAAGACTCCATTGTTAATGGATAGTGCTTCAGCTTTGCATTGTCAAAAATACAGTCCAGCACTCTAGGACCAAAACATATAGAGATCAGACATCATTTTAAAGGGATTGTTTTGAAAAGGTCTGATTGATCCTAAGTTTGTGCCTAGTGCTGATGAGCTTGCAGACATTTTACTAAGCCTTTGGATAGTTCAACTTTCCAAAACCTGGTGTTAAGGCTTGGTATGCTGCAGCTAGAATAAGTGACAACTACTGATGATCTTAGTAATTCATACTGATGATCATGAGTACCTATGTCACATATAAGTACTGATGAGCTCTTTTAACCTCAGTAGTTTTGTAACTACTGAAAGCTAAATTCTCCACAAGTACTGAAGTACTTCATCTGTTCTAAAACTACTGATGTAGTTACAACTACTGATGCAGTCACAACTACTGCAATCAGTAAAAACAGATAAGTACTGAAGTCCTATGAAACAACTGAAATCAGCCAAAAAGACTGATGAAGTGTTGAGGACAGTTTGAAACAGCTGAAAAGCTAAGAATTGACGAAAATAGCTGAAAAGAATCTTCTCTTCAGTCGTTTGTACACTGCTGTTTCATCTAAACAACCGAAGCAAAACCACGTCTTCAGTAGTTTTATTACTACTGATGACTAATACAAAGTCTTCAGTTGTTTACAACAGCTGATGACAAAACCACTGTCTTCAGTAGTTTCATAAATACTGATGACAAACACCATGTCCTCAGTTGTTTCAATCATCTGAAGTCAAAACCACGGTCTCAGTAGTTTCTAACTACTGATGCCTAAACACCACGACTTCAGCTGTTTCAACGTCTGAAAGGATAATACCATGTCAACGGTCGTTTAAAACTACTGATGACTAAACCACATCCTTCAGTCGTTCCTTACCCGTACCCTATAAATACCCTACCTGAGCTCTCCATGCTTCATCTTCTTCAAACCTAACCTTCCTCTCCAAACTTCCCTCTTCTCCATGGCGTCTATGCAAATTAAACCGCGACACAACTGTGTTGCCTACCTCACAAAATCGCGATCTGGACTAAGTTCGATACTGCTATCGATCTTATGGTTCAGTCCCAATACAACAAGGCATTCCTTCTGAACCCGTCTTACATGCCGAACCTTGAACCAATTTTGGATGAACGTTACTGGTACCACTGAGGAGAGCAACACACCATCCCTCCGGTCAGTCGTCAACAACAAAGAAGTAGTCATTACTCCTACAACAATCCGTAAAATTCTTCACTGATGATGCTACTTCTCCTGCTGGATATCCGAAGGGCACCATAGATCTATCCTTTGCTCAGCATGGATATCAAGGCGATCTCAGTGCCACCACCATCATGAAGAAACACTTTAATGACGCTGAGCGCCTGATTTTCACATGGTAATGTATGTTTGGCCCCTAAGAGTCGTCTTGGGATCAAATGTCCACCAAATGGCAGCAGGTAATGTATTCTATCCTTGAGCAACAACCACTAAACTTTCAGAATTAATATTTTCAGAGCTCAAAGATATGGCTCAAAAATTAACTTCAACGTTGGATACTCTATCCACGGTTCATAATGGCCATTATTAAAGACCAGCTTAATGCTGAGGGACTTGTTGGTTGGGAGTCCCTCCTACGGCTGTTCTGCCGGAAGTATACTCCCGGCACAACTCTGACCGGACCTAAAAATGGCTGCAAGATGAGCTGCACGGCGAAAAACCACGCAGCTGGAACCACAGCCACCACCTCCAAATCCAAAGTCCCCACCAAACCCACCAAAAATAAACCCAAAATGGCTACTCAGGGAATTGAATCCCTGAGGATGCCCCTACAAAACAAACGCAGGATATATCCACTAGTCCAAACCCCTAGTGGATACAATGACTTCTCCAGCCACAGCCGCTCAGGCTTCCTCTCAACAGGGCCTGCAGCAACCCAAGGGGCACCTACTAATCTGGGATCTTACTCATTTGAGGAGATTGCCATTGAAGAGCACCATCCACCCCAGGTGCACACTGCTTCTATCCCCTCACCCCAAACAACCGCCCCTCACAGCCCAACTTTAATAGTTGCACAAGTGCTGACTCAATTGCACTCCTCACCCCCTCCCCAGCAAACCACTTACTACTGGAATACCTCTACAATTGAGGGGGAGGAACACAGTGCACCTGAGAACCCACAGCACAGGGGTTTCCCAATTCTATCTCCTGGTGTAGACAAGGAGCTAGAATATCTAGTGAGGCTGCCACCTCTCTGATTCAGCACATGACCAGAGTGAGGTGGTAACATTGCTAAGACCTCCCTAGAGGCAACAGCTGATGAGGACATTGTCCTGAGGCTGGAAGTCCCCAGTACCAAGCACAAGGGGCACATGCACCAATGGTCTACACCCAGTGCATGTAAATCCTGCTCTAAGCAGGAGGTCAGCTGATTCAGCTTCGGCTGATGATGACCTGGGCTTCTTTTATGATGTTCTTGCCCAGAAACAAATCCTGGAAGAGAAAGTCAGTAGGCTGCAAAACCTACTTGACCAACTCTCCCAAGGAGAAAGACCATCTGCCCTATCACCCACAGATGGCACCTTCCCTGAAGGTTCCCAAACACAGAGCCACCCCAAAATCAACCACCTGCCTGCTTCAGGCCCTATTCTCAGGAACAGAAACCTCCGAGCAAATAGGTGCTGTACCCAAAATTCCCCCCTATCATCACACCCATAATCACTGATATAGTGATCAAAGCCCTTGATGAGAGGCTTTCCTTCACTTACAGCCTTGGTTGATGCTGCTGTCCAAAAGACTCTTTCGCGGACAAACCCTTCCTCCAATGCAACAACAAAAGGGGGAGAGTACTGCAGTGAAAGAAAGTAAGAGGAAAAGATCGAGGAAAAGGAAGAGAAGAAGTCTAAGAGGGGAAAAAGAAAAGCAACTCTGCTCACTACAAGCGAAAGAGAAGTGCTGATGATCACACTGCTGAAGACAAATCCGTGGAGGAGCTGGTCAAAGAAGCTGACACCACACACAGCCGATCACTGGAAAATAAATTGAACAAACTCTTCAGGCAGGGGTTTGACACAGCCACACTGGATAGTGAGATCAGAAGGTAGAAGTACAAGAGATAAAACCCGATGGGCAGGGTATGATGCTCTTGAGAAAGAGAGGTGGAAATAATGATCCGCTTTATTGCAAAATACTTGGGAAGATCATAATGGAGATCCGCGCATGGACCAGGGACAGCATTCTGGCTATAGCCACCAGAATCGTCTGTCTGAGCAAATTCAACAAAGGGATATGTGGAAGCCCTGATGAGGCTGGGGTGGTAAAAGGTTAGAGATGGCTAAACTCACAAAGGCGAACTAACTACAGGATGCTAGATCAACCTTCCCTTCCACCCACTCAACAGATTTTATCCCTCAAATCTCCCAACCAACCTCTAACCAAAATACAAACATCCTCATTCTTCAAAACCAATTCCTTCACCAACCCAACCATCATCTAGTGATGTACCCAGAAGGAGGAGAAGGGTGCTGAGGATGGAAGAAGAAGAAGAAGAAGAGGATGAAGATGATAGTCTGCCACTCTCTGCTGTTCTAAGCTACCAAAACCCCGAAGTCAACCCATGATCACACCTGACTCTCAAAGGGAAATGGTCAGAGTCAAGATAGAAGAAGAAGAAACAGCAGAAACAGCACGATGAGCAACTGTGAAGATGGTTGACAAGGAATTTCCTCAGTCATCATCATTCAAGCCATGAAAGGGCATGCTCAAAGCTGTACACTCTCAGGCACACCTTTCAGTATGAGAAGGAGAGAGTGAGAGTATGGCCAGACCCCAGGGTGAGTTCTAGAATCCATAAAAGAACTATCCCACACAGATAAACGGCCAGGTACGAAAAACAATAGAGTCTACCATCATGTTGGCCGTTGTAGTCTCACCTTGGGAAATCATTGATGAATTCAAGAAAGCTCACCAAGCAAAGAAGACACTCAAGCTTACTAGAAAACCAGATGATTAAGAAGGGTTGTTTTATAAAAAGCTTGAAGACATCCAAAAGAATGAGCTCCAGTTACTCCTTGAAGGCAACCATCCTGATGAATGTATATAGGGGGTAACTACGGTGGAGCTGAAAAATGGCAGGACCATGAAGTACTTATCAGAGTACTATGGTCCAGAGTTCTTCTTCGAAGGAGGAGCAGAAGAATCTCTTCAGGAGGAACAAGTTGTTCTCCTTGAGGCCTATGTTCGTGAGTCATACAGACTCATTATGGGGAAGTAAATCTCATGAATGGGATAACAACTCTGTGTCCAGTTCCCCAAAACAGAGTTCCATTCATACTCTGCCAAATAAATATTGAGATTTCTTCCCAGGCCGGAGCTTACATGGGTCATCTTCTCTACTGATCAAGAAGGAAAAAGACCAACATTTTGCCATCAATAAGGGGAGAATAAATAAGTTAGAGGTTTTGGGCTGCATTGGTTCAGGGGGAGTTGTTGGACCAAAGAACCAATGAGCAAAGATCAGAAACCTCTAAGTCCCACATGGTATCACAACAACTGCTGAAAGCCTCATCGTAGTTTGACAAGTGCTGAAGACTCCAACAGCTGAAGATCAAGTGCTGAAGACCTTAACAGCTGAAGAACCAAAGTGCTGAAGTACAACAGCTGAAGAACACAAGTGCTGAAGCTGAAAGACCAAAGTACTGAAGTACAACAGCTGAAGAGTTCACAAGTGCTGAAGATCAACAACTGATGTACAAAGTCTGAAGACAAAGACTGAAGACATCAGCTGATGATATCTACTGAAGTCATCAGCTGATGAAACACCTGAAGGTCAAGTCTGAAGATCAAGTACTGAAGCCTCAGTAGTTGTCACAATGCTGAAGAGTACTCTTCAGTAGTTGTGATATCAGTAGTTTTATATTTTTATGTTTCAGTAGTTTTGTTAAAACGCTGAAGAGCTTGTTCTTCAGTCGTTGTAGTTTCAGTAGTTTTATATTTTTGTACTTAACATGCTGATATGTTCTCAGTAGTTGTGAACATTTCAGTAGTTTGTTAAGAATTAGTTATTTTGTATTGGATCTGCCAGTTGTCACTTTCCGTGATAACAGCAGTGATCGTTGCACTCTATATAAGGAGTGACAACCTATTGTAATCAGTGAGGAATGAGTAATTGAATGGAATGATGATTGATTGATTAGAAATATTCTACATCTATAAACATTCCTAGAAATCAGATATACATATTCTCTCCCCATAACCGTATGCGATCTTAATGCTTACAAGTATCGATGCTTGCTACAATTTGTCTATTCTAGTTTGTATTCCGTTGCTTTGTATTCTGATACATCAAACTTGTGATCACTGATCCTGTCAGTGTTTAGGAACAAAAATGAGAAATGGGCTTATTGTTAAGAACAAGGCAGACGGTGTTCAGGGGTTGCCCAAGAAGAAGATATTGATTATGATGAAACCTTTGCCCCTGTAGCAAGACTGGAGGCAATTAGATTGTTCTTAGCCTATGCTGCACTCCACCATCTTAAAGTTTTTCAAATGGATGTTAAAAGTGCATTTTATATGGTAAAATAAAGAAGAAGTTAGTGTGTCAACCAGCAGGTTTTGAGGATAATAAACAACAGAATGGGTATCAAGCTGATAAGGCTCTTATGGGTTGAAACAAGCTCCTAGAGCCTGGTATGAGAATTATCTAACTTTCTTCTGCAAAATAATTCATAGAGGCTCCATAGATAAAAACTTATTATAAGAAGGTGGATCAGCATAAGCTCTTGTTCAAATTATGTGATGATATTATTTTGGCATCCTCTGATCCACAGTTGTGTGATGCCTTTACAAAGTGATGCAACAAAGTTTGAAATGAGTGCCATGGGAGAATTACAGTTTTTTCTGGGTTTGCAAATCAATCAAAAGCTGATGGAATTTCATTCATCAATCCAAATACACAAAAGACTTTTGGAAAAGTTTGATTTACAAAACGTAATCCTGTTCTACTCCCATGTGCAACACCACACAACGGATACAGATCAGAAAGGAAGTGGTTGATGAACACTTTACAGATGTATGATGGGTCCTTGATGTACTTAACAGCTTCAGACCAGATATTATGTTTTTCTACATGTTTGTGTAGATTTCAGGCTGCACTAAGAAGACTCATTTGATTGCAGTCAAGAGGATCTTAGATATTGCAAGGCACCCATCTCTAGGTTTATGGTATTCTACTAGACATTCTGGTAAATTAGTTACTTTTTCAACAGTGACTATGCAGGGTGTACTTGACAAGAAAGTCACTTCTGGAGGATGCAATTCTTAGGCAAATGCTTGATTTCTTGGCAAAGTAAGAAGCAGACCTCAGTTGCTACATCAATGCTGAAGCAGAGTACATTGCTGCTGCAAGCTGTACATCTCAGGTACTAGGCTTCAAAACAATATTGGATTATGCATAACAGAGCTAAGAACCCCATTGTTAATGGAAAGCTCTCAGCACTTTGTATTGTTCAAGAATCCTGTCCAGCACTCTAGGACTAAACATATTGAAATCAGACACCATTTATTAGAGATTGTTTTGAAAAAGGTCTTGATTGATCCAAAATTTGTTCCTAGTGCTGATGAGCTTGCAGACATTTCACTAAGCCCTGGATAGCACAACTTTCCAAAAACTAGTGCTAAGGCTTGGTATGCTGCAGCTAGAATAAGTACAACTACTGATGATCTCAGCTCACAAGTACTTATAATCATTAGTTTATTATTGTCATATATAAGTACTGAAGTTATCCTCTCTTTAGAAGTTTTTTTAAACTACTGGAGCTTAAGTAACTTCTCAGTACTCAAGTACTTTATCTGTAAAACGGCTGATGTAGTACAAAGCTGATGTTGTCACAACAGCTGATGTAGCTAAATCTGATGTCAGAAAGCAGATAAGTACTGCTGATCAATGAAACGTCTGAAACTCAGATCTAAGTCTGATGAGTAAGTGTGGAGGTCAGACTGAAACAGCTGAAAAGCTATGAATTGACGAAAAACACTGATGAGAAATTTCTCTTCGATCGTTATACAACTATGTTTCATAAAACAACGGAAGCCAAACTATGTCTTCAGTAGTTTACAACTACTGAAGACTAACACCAAGTCTTCAGCTGTTACAACAACTGATGACAAAACCACTGTCTCAGTAGTTCACAACTACGATGACAAACACCAAGTCCTCAGTTTACATCATTTGAAGTCAAAACGAAGACCTTCAGTAGTTTCACAACTATGATGGTTCACACCAAGACTCAGTTGTTTCAACGTCTGATGGTCAAAACCAAGTCTTCTGTGTTTTATAACAACTGATGACAACACCACACTGTCAGTCGTTTTAAACCTCTGAGGTTATACCACGTCATCAGTAGTTTAAACAGCTGATGAACACACCAAAAAACCTTCAGTAGTTTTCTTTCAGCCTTTTCCTATCCCACCCTATAAAACTTGTCTTCTTCTCAAACGTCCATTAGCCGTTCTTCTGACCTTCATACATTCAAAAAATGGCAACCATGAGCTAAAACACGACACAACTGCGTTGCCTACCTTACCAAGTCGGCTTTTTGGAAAAAATTGATAATGCCATTGACCTAATGGTGGATTCCCCATATCGCATAGCCTTTCTCTTGAATCCGAATATCTACCCTGAATCCTCAGTCATTCTGGTCAAATGTTTTGTTCATACTGATGAGTCTACCAGAAACAGTGGTTGGTACAGCCGACATCATCGTCAGGATTACACTTACATGATCCACCACTGGGACTGAATACCCAAAGGGCCAATGGAATGTCCTTTACAATAATGGGTTGAAGGGATCTTCGGGCTACAACTATTCTGAAGAAACATTTCCATGATGCTGAAAAACTTATCTTTCACATGGTAAATGTATGTTAGCTTCAAAGACATCCTCTTGGGATCAAAGTCATCCCAATGGCAACAGGTATTGTATCTATCTAGAACACCAACCGCTAAATTCTCTGAAATCGTGTTTCTAGAAATAAAGAACTTGGCTCACAAACCTGCGGCAAACCGCGGTATTATATCTAGGTTTCTATGGCCATTATTTTAAAGAATTAAAATCTGATGGCCTTGTTGGCCTTGGAGTCCTGCACCAGCTGTTTTGGCTGAGGTATACTCCAGGCACAACTCAGACCTCACTCTCAAGAAATTCTACAAGAGAGCTGGCAGGAAATTTCCTGGACTCTCTGACAAAACAAAGTCGGTTTTGACAAGAGCAAGTTGAAGTGTCACAAATGCCACAGGCTTGGACACTTTGCAAGAGAGTGTAGATGAACTGGATCTAACACTTCTGCACCCTTTTTGACTTTTCCAAAAACAATTCACATTCAAAGGGCAACACTCTGCTGGTTCTAGTCATTCATCACACCCTCAATCTCCTGCATATTTGTTCCTCAGGGTCAAATGCCATATCCTTATCCCTGCTATTATATGCCACAGTCAAATCAAGTTCAAGCTCCTATTGTACCACAATCTCATGCTCTACCAGAACCTCAACCATCTCCATCTTAATCACAACCTCATCACAGCTTCTTAACACCTGGAGTCGTTGACTGGAGTAGCTTACCTGATAACTTGTCTGGTCACACTGAGCAATACTATGCTCGTGCTAGTCAACATGGTGGTGAACACCCTTTTGGAAATCTTGCTCTCATGGCCCTGGAGTCTACTGAGGGTTCCTGTTCAAATGCATCATCTTCATAGGTAACTCAGGTATCTTCAGAGGCTAAAGCCAAGTTATGTTCGAATCATGCATAGTGCCTTTGTCTCTATTAGAGAGGCAAATGTAGCATTTATAAATCAAAAACTTGAGCTTGAGAAAACCATTTTCAAAAGAAAAGCTGAGTATGAGTCTGCTCTTAACATAAAAGTGATGAGATTTATAAGCTTAAATGCCAATTAAATGATGAAAAGGCCAAGCTAGAGGTTATTCTGGAAGACCACAGGAGTCTCAAAGAAAAACTTGCAGTGACCCAAGTTAGTGTGAACGCTGGGTCTCATCATGCAAGGGATTTGAAATGCTTCTTAGCAAGCAAACTGCTTCAAATGTGAAGTTTGGCATGGTTACAACCATACTGCTCACCAACAGACTTTACTCCTAACTCCATAGTTAAGTCTGAAAGTGAAAGCAATCTCCAAACCACATTATCGTGTGAGTCATTCTCCAATGATAATCTAAGATCAGAGATGAAACCAGTGTTAAGATCTCAACAAATAAATTGACTGATGGTCTAACTACTAAGACTCATATGAAGCTGAGTACTTCAGATGTTGTTCCTCAATGTACCCCAAGTACTGAAAGAGACCCAACATCTGAAAAGCATTTCAAATCAGTTGAAATACAAGGACTAACAACTGCTGAGGAACCCATCAAACAGTCTATTAGGACGGATGGAAAACAGTTGAATTACCAGTCTTCAGCTGTTACAAATCCTTTAGTACTAGTACTGATAGGAGGAAAGTACTGAAGATCACACCTTCAGTAGTTTCCACTTCAGCAGTAAAGATGTCCAAGATGAAGAATAAACCATGTGAAATTTGTGGTAAATTCAATCATCTATCTGATGATGTTGGTACAAAAAGGGTTTAAAGCTCCAAAGGGATGAGCTCATTAAACTAGAAAATAATAAATGAAAACTGAGTTTGAGACCAAGTTTGTACTACAATCCTTCAACCTGATAAACCCAAGGCCTTACCCAAATCCACTAAGAAGGATACGGTTTATCAGAAGACGGCTGATATTGTCCTCGTGATAAAACTAAGTCTGTGAAATCTAAGAAGGAGGAAATGGTGGGTCATAGGAAATCATCAAAAACAAGCTCTGGAGTGTCAAATGAACTGAAAGCTCGAGCTTCAAATCAGACATAGCTTGTTATGATGGTTCAGCATCTGTTGGGGAGAGTTAACCAACTTGAAGCCCATGTGATCAAACCACTGGAGAGGAATTTCAGTCCAAATCCATTTCAGCACCATCTCCATCTTCATCAGCTGTTAATCATGAGAAACCAGCTATGGTTAAATCTGTTGATAAAGTCAGCCCCAAAACCAAAAAGGTTTGGGTCTCCAAAGCTAACTAGTTTCTTGTGATTGTGCAGGGTTCTTCAGCATGCCAAAGACATCTGGTATGTGGACAGTGGAGGATCCATGCACATGACTGGGAGCAGCTCTCTGCTTCATGATTACTCTCAGGGAAAGAAGGATTTGTCTCATTTGAAATGATGCTAAAGGTTACATCATTGGAAAGGGATTTGTGTCTAATGGAGATATTATATTTGATGATGTCACCATGTGGAGAATCTCAAATACAATCTGTTGAGTGTCAGTCAGATGTGTGACAAAGGACATGTTGCTATTTTCACAAGCCAGAACTGTAGGATTCTGTCTTCCAAGGTTCTGAGCCTGATTGACAAAGTACTGGATGATATACTCTCCTGAAGGCTAACAGGATAGGAAGAGTATACGCCTTGGATCTGTCAAAGAAAATTGAGTTAAGAGGCCATCCATGCTTGTTCTCCAAGGCCTCTCTCCAAGAATCTAAACTGTGGCATAGAAGGCTGGTCATGTTAATCTCAAAAACATGAATCAGCTGATCCATAAGAGTTAGTGAGAGGTCTTCCAATAAAGGAGTTCAATTGTAATGAAATCTGCACTGCATGCCTAAAAGGGAAACAACATAAAGTTTCATTCCCAACCATAGAAGAATCCAAGTCTAATGCCTGCTTACAACTACTGCACATGGATCTTTTTGGTCCTGTGAAGGTAATGAGTATGGCAAAGAAGAAATACTGTGTGGTATTGTGGATGATTACTCTAGATATGTATGGACCTTCTTCTTGCATTCAAAGGATGAGGCTGCTCAATCCATTATGAACTTTGCGTTACACGTTGAGAAGCAGTATTCTCTCAGTTAAGTGTGTGAGGAGTGACAATGGTACTGAATTCAGAAACCACACTCTTGATGAGTTTTACTTGTCAAAGGGAATCAAGAGGCAGATAGCATCCCAAGGACTCCAGAGCAAAATGGAGTAGTGGAAAGAAAGAACAGGACCCTCATTGAAGCTGCAAGGTCCATGTTGGCTGATTCTGGTCTGCCACTGACCTTTTGGGCTGAAGCTGTCAATACAGCCTGCTATGTACAGAATAGAGCCTTAGTAAATCGAGGTTGATGAAAACTCCTTATGAAGTTTTACATCATTTAGCCCCTTTGATTTCATTCTTTAGAGCATTTGGGTGTCCCTATTACATTCTCAACACAAAGGATCAACTCCAAAAGTTTGATTCTAAGGTGGATGCAGGGTATTTTGTTGGGTATTCATCCACTTGCAAGGCTTATAGAGTATTCAACTGTCGGACAGAGATAGTTGAAGAAACCTTGAATGTGAAGTTCAATGAATCCCCTAAGGATACAATTCCACAAAACCCTGTGGAATGTGTTTGATCTGGACATTCTGCAATATGTTCCTTATCAACCACCTGCTGTTGCAGATCATATGAATCCATCATCTTCTGTAGCTAGTCATCCATCTGGTGTTACTGATGATGATGATGATATCAGTAATCACCTTTTCAAGTTTAGTGATCAACTGCCTGATTCAGCTAGACCTATGTTCCTGTAGCTTCAGTAGCACAATCCACAACAAATGCTGATGAGATTTCTACAACTTCAACTTCCTTTGAATTACCATCTACTGATTGGTTTCAAGAAATGCTTCACCATCACCATCTGTTGCTCTGAGCCTGCTACAAACACTTGCACAGATCTTATTGTGTACCAAGATCTGAAGAATCACCCTATGTCTCAAATCATTGGTGATATCAATGCTGGCGTTTCACAAGAAGTCAATTGTCTAATTTCTGCTTCTATGCTCTCTTTATTAGTCAGCATAGCCAAAGAACTATCACATTGCTTTAAGGGACAATGGATGGGTTGAAGCCATGCAGCTTGAGCTTCTTCAGTTCAAGAAACAACAAGTGTGGGAACTGGTTCCTCTACCTCCAGGTAAGTGTGCAATAGGCACTAAATGGGTGTTTAGGAACAAAACTGATGAAAATGGCTTATTGTTAAGAACAAGGCCAGACTGGTTGTACAGGGGTTTTCACAAGAGAAGGTATTGATTATAATGAACCTTTGCCCCTGTAGCCAGACTGGAAGCAATTCGATTGTTTTTAGCTTATGCTGCTTATCACAACCTTAAAGTTTTTCAAATGGATGTCAAAAGTGCATTTTTGTACGGGAAAATTAAGAAGAGGTTTATGTATGTCAACCACCAGGTTTCGAGGACAATAAACATCCTAATTGGATGTATAAGCTTGATAAGGCTCTTTATGGGTTGAAACAAGCTCCTAGAGCCTGGTATGAGACATTATCAACTTCTTCTTCTGGAAAATTATTTCACTAGAGGCTCCATAGATTAGACTTTATTCATTAAGAAAGTTGGGCAGCATAATCTACTTGTTCAAATTTATGTAGAATATTATTTTTGCATCCTCTGATCCACAGTTGTGTGATGCCTTTACAAAGTTGATACAACAGAGTTTGAAATGAGTGCCATGGGAGAATTACAGTTCTTTCTGGGTTTGCAAATCAACAAAAGGCTGATGGAATTTTCATTCATCAGTCCAAATACACAAAAGATCTTTTGGAAAAGTTTGATTTACAAAAGTGTAAGCATTGTTCTACTCCCATGTGCACACCACACAACTGGATACAGATCAGAAAGGTAAAGTGGTTGATGAAACACTTTATAGATGTATGATTGGGTCCTGATGTACTTACAGCTTCTAGACCAGATATTATGTTTGCTACATGTGTTTGTGCTAGATTTCAGGCTGCACCTCTCATTGATTGCAGTCAAGAGGCTTTAGATATCTGCAAGGCACTCCATCTCTAGGTTTATGGTATTCTACTAGACGTTATAGTAATTAGTTGCTTTTTCTGACAGTGACTATGCACAGTGTAAGTTGACAAGAAAGTCCACTTCTGGAGGACGGCAATTCTTAGGCAACTGCTTGATTTCTTGGCAGAGTAAGAAGCAGACCTCAGTTGCTACATCAACTGCTGAAGCAGAGTACATTGCTGCTGCAAGCTGTACATCTCAGGTACTCTGGCTTCAAAACCAATTATTGGTTATGGCATAACGAGACTAAGACCCCATTGTTATGGACAGCTCTTCAGCTCTTTGTATTTCAAGAATCCTGTCCAGCACTCTAGGATTAAACATATTGCAATCAGACACCATTTTATTAGAGATTGTTTTGAAAAAGGTCTGATTGATCCAAAATTTGTTCCTAGTGCTGATGAGCTTGCAGACATTTTCACTAAGCCCTTGGATAGCACAACTTTCCAAAACCTAGTGTTAAGGCTTGGTATGTTGCAGCTAGAATAAGTGACATCTCCTAATGATCTCAGCTCACAAGTACTGATGATCATACTTTATTATTGTCATATATATAAGTACTGAAGTTATTTTCTCTCCGAAGTTTTCTTTAAACTACTAGAGCTTAACTTCTCAGTACTCAAGTACTTTATTTGTTAAAACAATTGATGTAGTTACAACAGCTGATGTAGCTACAACTACTGTTGTCAGAAATACAAATAAGTACTGATGTCCTATGAATCATCTGAAAACAGATGAAAACGTCTGAGGAGTATGGTTGAGGACAGTATGAACAGCTGAAAAGCAATGAATTGACGACAACTACTGATGAGCCTTTTTGTCTTCAGTAGTTTCCCAACTGCTGTTTCTTTCTAAACAACTGAAGCAAAACCATGTCTTCAGTAGTTTCACAACTACTGATGACTAACACCAGTCTTCAGTTGTTTACAACAACTGATGGTAAAACCAAGTCTTCAGTAGTATCCCAACTACATGATGACTAATACCAAGTCCTCAGTTGTTTCACCCTGAAGTCAAAACTGTCTTCAGTAGTTTTATAACTACTGATGACTAAATCTGAGTCTTCAGCTGTTTCGACGTCTGACGGTTAAAACCAAGTCTTCAGTTGTTTTATACAACTGCTGATCACACCAACGGTCAGTCATTCCAAACCTCTGAAAGTTAATACCACGTCATAAGTTTCAACAACTGATGACTAACACCAAAACCTTCAGTCGTTTTCTAACCCTACCCTTTAAATACCTTATAACCTTCAGAGTTTTTACTTTCTTCTCTCTCTTCTCAAACCTAACGTTCAAAAAACTCTGTAACCTCTCTTCATCAATGGCGACCATGTAACTAAAACTCAACACAACTGTGTCGCACATCTCACAAATCGCCATACTGGACCAAGTTTCACAACGCCATTGATTTAATGGTTCAGTCACCTTACAAAACGGCTTTTCTGTTAAATCCCACCATATATGCCGAATCTCTTAACCATTCTGGACAAACGTCACTCTTGTCTCTGAGGAGAATGACACAGAGTCTCTTCAATCGTTTGTCCATCGTAAAAAAGTGGTCATTACTCCAGACACTCTTCGCCAAACCCTCAATCTGGATGATGCCACTTTCCCAACTGTTATCCAAAAGGCACAATAGATCAATCATTTGCTCACCATGGATACCAGGGTAACCTGAGTGCATCTACCATATTGAGAAACATTTCAGGATGCCGAACGTCTCATCTTTCACATGGTAAATGTCTGCCTTGCCCCCAAGACTTCATCATGGGATCAATCTCCACAAGGTGGCAACAGGTAATGTACTCCATCCTTGAGCAACAACCTTTAAATTTTTCTGAAATACTATATTTATTGCTCAAGGATATGGCCCAAAAACAACTTGCTAACCGTTGGATATTATATCCTCGGTTCATAATGGCCATAATTGAAAACCAGCTTCAACTGAGGGACTTGTTGGCCTGGGAGTCCCTGCTACGGCTGTATTGCCTGAAGTATACTCCCGGCACAACTCTGACCAATCACTAAAAATGGTTGCCAAGCTGCGCAAACCCACGCAGCTGGAACCCCAACCACCACCTCCAAATCCAAAGTCCCCACAAACCCACTAAAAAGAAGTCAAAAAAGGCTACTCAGGGAAATGTTTCCCTGAGGATGCCCCTGCAACACAAACGTAGGCTATATCCACTGGTTATAACCCCCTAGTGGATACAAGGACTTCACCAGCCACAGCCGCTCAGGATTCCTCTCAAAAGGAGCCTGCAACAACCAAAGAAGGGGTACCCACTAATCTGGGATCTTCCTCATTTGGGAGATTCCCATTGAAGAGCCCCATTCTCCCCAGGTGCATACTGCTTTTACCCCATCTCCCACTGCAACCGCCCCACAAAGTCCTACTCTCATTATTGCAAACATGCTGACTCAGCTGCATGCCTCTCCTCCTCCCCAACAAACACCAACAAAGGGGAAAACCACAGCAATTGAGGAAGAGGATCAACATGCTTCTGACAGCCCACAGCACGAGGGTTTAACTGTTCTATCTCCTGGTGTGGATATGGAGACCAACATCTGGTGTGGCTGCCACCTCTTCTGAATCAGCATATGATCAGACTGAGGCTGGTAACATAGCTAAGACCTCGCCAGAGGCAACAGCTGATGAAGGACATCGTCCTGAGGCTGGAAGTCCCCAGTTCCAAGAAAAAGGGCACATGCTAAAACTGGTCTACACCCAATGCATGTACATCCTGCTACAAGCAGGAGGTCAGGTGATTCAGCATCTGCTGATGATGACCTGGCTTCTTTTATGATGTTCTGGCCCAGAACACAATTCTTGAGGAAGAAGTCAGTAGACTACAAAGACTACTTGACCAATTCTCTCAAAAAGCAAGTCATCTGCTACCAACATAAACCCACAGATGGCACCTTCACCTGAAGGTCTCCCACACACTCAGCCACTCAAAACTTCCAAGCCACCGGCTTCTATTTCTGGCACTGCTTCTCAGGGACAGAACTCCTCTGAGCAAACAGCTGCTATCTTTCAGCAATCCCTACCTCTCATCACCCCAATGATCATAGACATTGTGATCAAAACCATGGATAGAGGCTTCCCTCAATCATACAACCCCTGGTGGAGGAGATTGTGAGCACAAGGCTTTTTGCTACTCAAACCCTTGCAACCAATGCAACCAAAAAGGGAGAGTCAGTCAGTGAAAGCAAAGAGGAAGAGCATAGAGGGGAAGAAAGAAAGGAGACTGAGAAGGAAGTGGAGTTTGTGAGGGAGCGGACATTAATCAGTGGTGAAAGTCACAAAGACTTTCATGTCACATATAAGAGAGGAAGTTTGAAGGAAAAGAAAAAGAACTCGAACTCGATGAGATGATCAAAATGGCGGATGCTACACACAGTAAATCAATGGACTCCATTATTGATCAACTGTATAGACAGGGTTCGATACTCACAGCTTGACTCAGAGATTAGGAGACTTGAAGTTGAAAAATTAACTCAAGATGGGCAACTTATGATGCATTAGAAAGAGAAAGACTAGAGATCATGATCAGATTCATTGCAAAGTACCTTGGGAGATCATTGATTGAGATTAAGTCATGGACGAGGGACGTATCTTGGCAATAACCACCAAGATCTGTTCGTCTGAGCATACACTAAGGGATTGGTGATTGAAGCACTAAATGAGCAGGTGCTGGGAACAGAAAGGAACTAGCAAAACACTTAAAGCCTCACTCACTACAAGAATTCTAGAACAACCTGCAAAACCTCCCACTTCAAAATCACCACTACCACAACCCACTAAACCAACTCCTTTACCCTCAAACCAACAGCCGATGATGCCCCAAGAAGAAGAAAGAAGGGTGTTGAGCTAGAAGAAGAAGAAGAAGAGGATGATGAGGAAGAAGATAGGCTGCCTCTTTCCACAGTCCTAATTTGCCTAAAGCCAAACCTATGCCCATCCTCCCACCTCACAGATGGAAGCTGTGAGAGTAAAGATAGAAGAAGAACAACAGAAAAAGCTTCATGATGATGAATGCTGAAAAGCATAGACAAAACTTATGCTGCTTCTTCATCAATAATCAGTATGAAGAAAGAAGCTCTGAGATTGTACACCCTTGCTAACACATTTCAATCAAAAGGAAAAGGTGAGAATATGGCCTGATCCTAGGGTGGCTCACAGAATTGTGAAGAAAGACATTCCTTCGAGATACAAGGCCAAGTAAAAAGGGTTGTAGATGAAGAGATCACAATGTGTCCTTGTAGTATCACCCTGGGAATTGTAGAAGATTTCAAGAAGGCCTATGAAACTAAACAGCCACCCAAAAGATGTTAGAGACAAGAGTAATTAAAAGGGGTTAGTCTACAAGAGGCTTGAGAACTTCAACAAAATGAGCTCAGTCTGTTACTTGAAGGGACTCAACCAGATGAGTTTGCATACAGACAGATTACAACAGTTTGAGCTCAAAAATGGCAAACATGCTAAGAACATTTCAGAGCTGTATGGGCGTGAAGGATTGTTTGATGGTGGACTAAAATCTTACCATGAAGACAAATTATGTTTCTCAGAGCATACACCAGAGAATCCTACAGGCTTATACATGGGAAGTAGATTTCATGGATAGGGCCACAGCCCTGTGTCCAGTTCCCAAAGTCAGGGCTCTTATCCTACTATGCCACCAAATTTCAGAAATCTATTCCCAGGCCAGTACTTAATTGGGTCATCTTCTTAGCTGATCAAGAAGAAAAAATATCAATCTTATTGCCAACAATAAGTGGGACGTCAATAAAGTTAAGGTTTTGGCTGCATTGGTTCAGGGGGTTTGTTGGACCAAAAGAACCAATGAGCCAGATCAGAAAAACCTTAAGTCCCACAGACGTCACAACAACTGCTGAAGTCCACAACAGCTAAGACAAAGTCCTGAAAACACAAGTGCTGAAGACCAAGTCCTGAAGACAAGTGCTGAGACAAAAGTCTGAGACACAAGTGCTGAAGACAAAGTCTGAAGACACAAGTGCTGAAGACAAGTCTGAAGACAAAGTCTGAAGACACAAGTGCTAAAGACAAAGTCTGAAGACAAGTGCTGAAGACCAAGTATCAGTCGTTGTCACAACAGCTGAAGAGGCTTCTTCAGTGTTTGTGACGTTTTCTTTTCAGTAGTTTTGAAAACGACTAAAGAGCTTGTTCTTCAGTGTTGTAGTTTCGTAGTTTCGTATCAGTAGTTTTATGTTTTATACTTAGCATCTGATATGTTCTCAGTATTGTGAACATTTAGTAGTTTGTTAAGTTTGTTATTTTTGTAACAAATCTGCCAGATGTCACTATCCCGTGATATCAGCAGTGATTGCCACTCTATATAAGGAGTGTCAACCTAATTGTAATCGTGAATGATTGAGCAGAAACATTTGATATTATTGAAACATTCCTTTCACAGAAATATATTCTCTCTTACAACCATATTGTTCTTAATGCATACGAATATCAAATTCCTTGCTATAATTTGTCTAATTCTTGTTCTTATTCCGCTATGTTACACTCTAATCCATCAAACTTGAGATCACTAATCCTGTCAGCATACGACTTTTGTCTATATTTGTCTGGCTTCATGAATGCTTTGATCTTTTCAAGCTTTTCAGTCGTAGCCTCGATCACCTCACGCTCCCTAACTCCACCAATATCACCCCAACAGATGGGTATTCGCATCTCCTACCATATAACATCTCATAGGTGGAATACCAATGCTGGCATGATAACAGTTGTTGTATGAGAATTCAGCTAACGTAAGTTCATCCCAACTTCCCCCAAAATCAATCACACATGCCCTAAGCATGTCCTCCATTGTATGAATGATCCTTTCTGACTGACCATCAGTCTAGGGATGATAAGTCGTACTAATATGTAACCTCGTCCCCATGGCGTGACAAGTTACAATCTCTCGATGAAAAGATCCACTAACCTCTCAGATGAATATGTCTCGCGGATTGGTAGGAAGTGAACACTCTTCATCAAACGATCGACAATCACCCATATAGCATCATACCCTTTCGGGCTACGCGGTAGCTTCGTAATGAAATCCATGGTGATGTGCTCCCACTTCCATTCCGGTATATCCAAAGGTTGGATCTTCCCATACGGCTTTTGATGCTCGGCCTTCTCCTGTAACAAGTAAGGCATTTACTCACATACTCCACTACGTTCCCGTTTCATACCCAGCCACCAATAATCATTCTTCATGTCTTGATACAGGTTTGTGGCACCTGGATGAATGGAGAATCGAGTCCTGTGAGCTTCATCCAAAATCTTCACCCGTAGATCCCCAAAATGAGGAATCCACACCTATCCAAATCGGGTTTTAACACCAAGTGTATTTTCACCTAATTCCCCACCAGACCTCTCCTTCTATCAGAGTTAGGATCATCTTCTTTCAATGCCTCATCTTGAAACTCCTTGACTTGCTTCATCACGCCAGAGGTCATGATCAACTGATATGCTTTCACCTGAATCGGCTCGGGCCACTCTTTTCGGCTAAGGGCATCAGCCACCACGTTGGCTTTGCCCGGATGGTAATGGATCTCACAATCATAGTCCTTTATAAGCTCCTACCATCGTCTCTGCCTCATGTTCAGATCTTTCTTCTCAAAGAAGTACTTCTAGCTCTTGTGGTTAGTGAAAATGGTGCACTTCGTCCTGTAAAGATAGTGCCTCCAAATCTTTAGTACAAAGACCACGGCTGCTAACTCCAAGTCATGGGTAGGGTTGTTGACCTCATGAACCTTCAACTATCGGGATGCATAGGCTATAACTTTCCCTCTCTGCATTAACACACACCCTAACCCCGAGTAGAAAGCATCAGAATAGGCTACTAGATCGTCGC
This sequence comes from Flaveria trinervia, assembly GCA_025506515.1. Classification (NCBI taxonomy): domain Eukaryota; kingdom Viridiplantae; phylum Streptophyta; class Magnoliopsida; order Asterales; family Asteraceae; genus Flaveria; species Flaveria trinervia. Next base: position 25,244 of record JACCIX010000218.1, read on the forward strand.
TTCCATCGGTAATGACCGAACAGGAGCTTGAGTCACCTCGCCTTCAATTCCTTGAACGCCTTCTCTTAAGCTTGACCCCATACGTACTTCACACCTTTTCGGGTTACTTGGTTAGTTGGAGAAGCGATCTTGGAAAAGTCTTGGGTGAATCTTCTGTAGTAGCCCGCCAAACTCAAGAAACTACGAATCTCGGATGGCATCTTTGGAGACTTCCATTACATCACTGGCTCCATTTTTTTCGGATCCACCATAATCCCGTCAGGATTCAACACATGACCCAAGTACTGAACTTCGCGCAACCAAAATGCACACTTGGAGAACTTGGCATACAACTTCTCCTTTCTCAACATCTCCAGAACCTCCCGAATGTGACTGGCGTGCTCAATCTCGCTATTCGAATAAAACAGGATATCATCAATAAACACAATCACCGATTTATCTAACATCGGCCGACACACCCGATTCATCAAATCCATCAAATCAGCTGGCGCATTGGTCAAACCAAAAGATATGACAAGAAACCGTAGTGACCATAACTGTTGATACATGTATGTCGCTAGATCATGATATGAAATGTAATAGATCTTGTTTGTCTGATTCTGATATGTAATTGATATGATAATATTGGTTGTTTGTGATTTTAATACTAATATTTCATTAATGAGTTATATTAAATGGGTTAATTAGTTTGTGGTTGTTAGAATTGTTACACATAATGTCTATTAATTAATACATTCAAACTTAACTTAATGAAGTTCTCATGCGAATGGCCCATGCGAATGAACCATAAGCATGAATAACTTCTTACGAATGGCTCAGTCGCACCACTGAACCAGGAGACTGGATCAGTCGTATGATTGTAACATAAGATTGGCTCAGTCACACGACTGAACACTCAGTCATGCGGATGAATCAACCGCATGGTTCAATCACACGATTGAACCATGCTAATGGTTCAGTCGCACAATTGAATAATACCAACCTATAATACAACCCAATTCGTGAAAAATGAGAGCTTTTGATTATTACGATTCCAGACGTTCCCTAGCCGTCCAGAAGCCACCCAATTCGTTCTCCAAGTTCATAGAACACTTTAGATCGATCCCAATCGATTTCTAACGTTAGTTTCAATTCTTGATTGAATCTTCGTGTGTTCTCACTGATTGGATCGCCAATCAAATAGGATTCCGCACTATTTGATCTGTTTACACGCTAATCTCTAGGTATTTCTTCAAATACAAGGTCCTGACAAGTGGTATCAGAGCGCGAGGCTCTTGATTGTGTGATTGACTCAATCAATATTGATATCAAGCTTGTGTTTTTGCACTAAAAACACAATCTTTAGTGTCAAAAGTGATCTTGGACGTTCCCTGCTCATCGAAGTTTGGTTTCTATGGACTTAGGCAATTAGACCTTGCGAAAGTTCGAATTTTTACGGCTAAAACACGTTTAACCTAGAAATTTTCGCAAAACAGCAGCTTCAGGCGCACGAGTGAGCCATTCGCACCACTGGACCTCATTCGCATTGCTCAGACGCACGATTGGACATAGTCGCATTTCCATTCGTACGATTAAACCTGTCGGGCATACTGTTCATACGCATCAGATTCATTCGCACGACTGAGCTAATCACTTAGTTTAGCCGCACGATTGAACCAGTCGTAGAGTTCATACGCACGACTAGACCATTCGCACCTCTTAGTCGCCCCAGTGACAATTTTTTATTAGACTAAAGTTATTAGACTTAAAGCTATTCGCAATGGAAGATCAAATGTCAGCGTTTACTGCTGGAAAGGACTCTAGGATACAAACCTGCTGTTGCTTGAGAGTGAGGTGGGTAATCATAATAAACCACCAAAGCTTTTGACGTTAGATGAGTTTCCCACTGGAAACAACGTTTTGAGATCTACCTCAACGGAGTGGATCCGAATCTGTGGGAAGCCATCGAGATTGGATATAGTACACCGGTGGGAGCTGATGGAGTTAAGCTAACATTAGGAGGAATGATAGACATGCAGAAAGTCAAATACAATGCAGAAAAAAGAGTTTATGCATTGATAACACAATCTATTCCTAAAGACATATTCCACCAGTACTCAGAAAATAAGCAGTCCAAGAAACTTTGGGATGAGCTAGAAAAGAGGTACGACGGAAATGCTTCGTTGAAGGCGATCAAGGCTAAGGAGTTAAAGAAGGAATTCGATAACTTCTCATCGATTGGAAATGAGAGTTTGGACGATGTTATAGATAGATTCTACCATTTGATGAGTGAACTGCATACACATGGGGTGGCTACTACCATGGAAGAGAAAGTTACTAATTTTGCAGACGGATTGCCTGAAAGTGGGCTTCATTCGTGTCTAATCTTAGAAAGAATGGAATGCTGGCAAAACTGGATATTAATGACTTCATTCTTAAGTTGCAAGAAGAGTCACTTAGGATGAAGTACAGAGCTCAGAAGTGTTCATACAATCAAAATCCAGCTTTATACAATGCCACGCCTCAAGCTAAGACATCTGGAGCACCACTCCAGACTGCATTTGTGTCTAGCTCATCGGGTCCTTCACATGCATCTCTTCAGGATCAGACATCGGGACTTCATGTTCCCACTATATTGGATCCGAAGCAAGTGCTACTAAACTGAAGACCGAGAATCTCGGAAATGTGACAGTGGAAGTAGCTCGAGAACACATGGATCTTTTGGCTGCAATGGTCCATTCTTATGATGAACTTGTTGCTGGGAAGATAGGAAACTGCCATTTGGCAGACGAGGACTACGAGCAGGTGGACGAAATGGAGCTTGAGAGGATGGATATAATGTGGGCTTTAGCTAGTGCTGTCCGGAGGGCAAAGAAGTTTGTAAAACAAACCAAACAGAACTTGGTAGCTACTAAGGATACCACATTTGGCTTTGACAAGAGCAAAGTGACCTGCTTCAACTGTGGAGAGAAGGGGCACTTCAAAAGAGAATGTGTCAAGCCTAAGAAGACGGGTAACGGGAACCCATTCTCGTCCTTCACTCGTCAAGACAAGCAAGCTACCAGCTCTACTTCATCAAGCAAGGATCCAAAAGCCTTGACTGCTCATGATGATGAAGGACAGGATTGGAGCTTTAGGTTTATCTCACCAGGGGAATCAAACATTGCTAGTGTAGAAGATATTGACAGTGATTCCGCTAGTGAAGGAGATCTAGCAGTTGAGATAGAGATGTCACATAGTGAAGAAGCAACTGCAACCGAGGTCAGTTACCAGCCTAAAGAGGAGACTACCATGTCAGAGAAAGAAAAGACAGAATCACCAGAACCAGAGACATCTGATGCTGCGTTGATGGCTAACTCTACTGAATCAACTCAGGTAAGTACTACTGACCAAATGTTTGATATTCATGCTTGTTCTGATTGTGATACTTTTAGGAATAGCATAAATGAAAATTTTGCTAGGTTATTAGATCATAATGATAACTTAGTAAAAGATTTGCAACTGTGCACTGAGGCTAATAGGGTATTAAAACAAAATGAGCATAGTTATAAAGAAAAGATAGACCTTTTGACTAAACAGCTTAGGGAAACCGAAGTAGTTGCCTCTAACCAAGCTAATGACATTACGTATTATCTAAACTCATTAGAAGACACTAAGAAGCAAAAGGCAGTTCTAGAAGTAGAAGTAAACTCATTAAAACAGAAACTGCACAGTTGGACTAGTTCTTCACACATAGTCCAACACTTAGTGAGAGAAAGGAACAACGGGGAGGGATTGGGTTATAAAGTGGTTCCACCACTACCTGAGACTTTGATGAACACTAAGACTAGCCAATAAATAGTAATCCCATCAAGGATCATGTGGTGTCAACTCCTCTTTTTAGTGATCCAGATTTCTTATGTTCATCTATTGACTCTGGAAACAAACAAAAGGAGGCCACTTCAAAGGCAAAGGAAAAATTGTCTTGTGTTAATCTGGAAAAGGAATTCGAAAGGGTTAACTTAAAGTCAGGATCAAACAGAGTCAAATCAGAACCTAAAAGGACTTCTAAGGTAAATCTTTCACATACTTCAAGTCAAAACCTATTAACCAAAAAGAAAAGGAGGTTAAACAGGTGAAAAGAGTTAACTTTGTTAAACCAGAGAAAACAACCAAAGAACCAAGTCAAAACCTAGGTGAGTAATGTTACTGGAGTGTCCCACACTTCTCCACAAAGAAAGTTTAATCATAAAGTTGATAGCAGGTCGTGCAACAACTGGTAAATATGGACACATTGCTTCTTATTGTCACTTCTATCAGACACCTATGAAGAAGATTGAACTTCAGGTTTCAAAGCCTAGGTCTTCTAAGAGGATGTCTCTGACTCCACCTAGAAGAACTAGTGAACCTAAAATTCAACCTGTAAGTCAGTCGACTGTCTATCACAAACAGGCATTGCACAAATCTGGATTATGGAAGGAAAAGACATCCTCAGTGTCTGATAATAATGACAAGAAGGAACCTGAGCTATCCTCATCCTCTAAGGGTCAATGGGTAGAGTTTATGATGTGTGATGCCTCTGGGAAACCCAAGCCAGTAAAGGCTTGGGTTCCTAACCCAAACTAATCCTTTACTTTGTGTGTGCAGGGTGTTCGATACAGTGCTGAAACCAACACGTGGATTGTAGACAGCGGAGCATCCAGGCACATGACCGGAAACAGGGCTCTTTTATCAAACGTCAAGCAAATAAAAGGAGGGCATGTTTCGTTTGCTAGAAACAAGGAGGCTATATCACAGCCCAGGGAGAAGTGGGGAATCAGAAAGTTAAGTTTGATAAGGTGAACTACGTTCAACAACTACAAAATAACTTACTTCTGTTTCCCAAATATGTGATAAGGGATTTAAACTCATCATCGACAACAAAGTGTTACGTGCTAAAGAAAGACTACATGATCCCAGAGGACCAAGTTCTGATGACTGCTTCAAGATATAAAGATCTTTATGTTTTGATCTGTCAACAGCTTCTACAACGGATCATGAGGTTCAGTGTTTTCTATCTAAAGCTACTGAGAAGGATTCCATCTCCTGGCATAGGAATAGGACACATTAGTCAAAGAAAGATGAATCACTTGATTCAGAAGGATCTGGTGAGAGGAGTTAATGTCAAGAACTTCCAGCTTCCTGACTTTTTGTAGCTTGCAAGAAAGGCAAACAGACAAAGAAGTCTCATACAAAAAGAAAGTTCATTCAATAAAACTACCTCTGAACTTCTTCACATGGATCTGTTTGGTCCAGTCAGTACAAAGAGCATTGCAGGCGACTTGTACTGTTTTGTGGTCACTGATAACTACTCAAGGTTCACTTGGGTAGTTTCTGAAATCCAAATCAGAAACATTTGAATCATTCAAGGAGTTGGTAACCACACTCGAATGTCTCTACAAGCTGAAAGTTAGACAAGTATGCTCAGACAACGGAACGAAATTCAAGAACCAGTGGATGGAGTCTTACTGCAAGGAAAAGGGAATTGTGCATCAATTCACTTCTGCTACACACCTCAGATGAATGGTGTTGGACCAAAAGAACCAATGAGCCAAGATCAGAAAACCTCTAAGTCCCATATGGTATCACAACAACTGCTGAAAGCCTCATCAGCAGTTTGTCAAGTGCTGAAGACTTCAACATTGAAGATCAAGTGTTGAAGACTTCAATAGCTGAGACTAAAGTGCTGAAGTACAACAGCTGAAGAACACAAGTACTGAAGCTGAAAGACCAAAGTACTGAAGTACAACAGCTGAAGTTTACAAGTGCTGAAGATCAACAACTGATGTACAAAGTCTGAAGACAAAGACTGAAGACATCAGCTGATGATATCTACTGAAGTCATCAGCTGATGAAACATCTGAAGGTCAAAGTCTGAAGATCAAGTACTGAAGCCTCAGTAGTTTGTCACAACTGCTAAAGAGTACTTCTTCAGTAGTTGTGATATCAGTAGTTTTATATTTTTATGTTTCAGTAGTTTTGTAAAACGACTGAAGAGCTTGTTCTTCAGTCGTTGTAGTTTCAGTAGTTTCCAATCAATAGTTTTATATTTTGTACTTAACACTCTGATATGTTCTCAGTGAACATTTCAGTAGTTTGTTAATAGTAGTTATTTTTGTATTAGATCTGCCAGTTGTCACTTTCCGTGATAACAGCAGTGTTTGTTGCACTCTATATATGGAGTGACAACCTATTGTAATAGTGGATGTCGTGAATGATGAAGGATTTGATTAGAAACATTCCATATCTATAACATTCCTTGAATCAAAATATATTCTCTCGCTATAACCGTATGTGCTCTTAATGCATACAAGCATCGACTTCTTGCTACAATTTGTCTAATTCCTATTCTTATTCCGCTGCCTTTAACTCTAATACATCAAACTTGTGATCGCTGATCCTGTCAAATGGTATCAGAGCAGGTTAATCATTGATCGATCTAATAATTGATCATTGAAACTGCTATTCAAGATCTAAGTTTGATTGAATTAGCTTTTGTTTTTGCAAGAAACGGTTATAGAGATTGAATTCTCTGTATTTCTGGTCATTCATCCTGAGATCTTTTCTTGGTTTTCATTGAGTTTGTTGTGGTCTGTGTAAACTTTTAAAAGCTTGAACTAAATTGTTTCTGAACTGAAAATGACTACTCCCTCCAATGATCCTCAATACTGGTTCCTCAACCAAGCCACCAATGCTGGTTAGGAATGAGTATAACATATGGCAAAGACGTATGCTCCATCACCTGTCTGTTAACAGCGCAGGTTGTTGGACATCAGTGGTACATGGTCCACATAAGCCTATGGTGAATAACCCGGAAACCAATCAAATGGTTCCGAAGAGGAGGGAGCAATACTCAAATGAGGATAAGAAGTTGCTTGAATTGATGCAAAAGCCCATGGAATTCTGGCCATGGCACTGCCAAATGAAATCTATTCTGGGCTAATGCATCATGAAACTGCCCATGACCTCTGGAATGCCTTGAAAGAACAATTTGGAGGAACAGATGAGGTCTTGGCAAATAATAGAGAAATCCTCGCCCAACAATATGAGACATTTTCTCATAGAAAGGGTGAGACACTGACTCAACAATATGAGCGGTTTTCTTGTTGATCTCTGAATTAAAAATGGTCAAACTTGAGTACACTAATATCCATGAATAACAGATTTCTCAGATCACTGCCTGAGAGATGGGACACATATACATTGTCCTACGCTCCAGTGCAAGTTTGGACAAACTATCTCTCACCCAACTCCATGGGAAACTGCTCACGTTTGAGAGAGAGATAGAACAGAAGAGAAAGCTGTCTTCATCTGGAAGCTCACTGAAGACTTTGTACCAGGCAACACTGCCTTGGTGGGTCATGAGTCAGAATATGCTTCATCTGAATGCCAGTATGATGAGCATATTAATTTCTCTTCAAGCACTTCTGATTCTGCATTTGTGAGTGTTGATGGTCAGTTTACTGGGTGTAATAATGACAATCTATGCTTCATTATGGATGATCTCAAGGGGATTGTTGATGATGACTTAGAAGAGATGGATATTTTGAGCCAAATGGCCTGATAAATATCAGATCTCAGAAGTTCTATAAAAGAACTGGAAGAAAATTCCCAGGACTCTCTGGCAAAACCAAAGTTGGTTTTGACAAGAGCAAATTGAGGTGTCACAAATGCCAAAGGCTTGGACACTTTGCAAGAGTGTAGATCAACTGGATCTAACTCCACTGCACCCCCTTTGTGACTTTTCCTGGCAATAGTCAACAACACAGAGGGCAACATCCTGTCACTTCTAGTCATCATCCTCAACAACAATCTCCGGCATATTTTGTTCCTCAGGGTCAAATGCCATATCCGTACCCTTGTTATTACATGCCACAGTCAAATCAAGTTCAAGTTCCTATGGCACCACAACCTCATGCACTACCAAACCTTAGCCATCCCAATCTCATCAACAACCTCAACCTCAACAACACAGCTTCTTCACCCCAGGAGTTGTTGACTGGAGCAGTTTACCATGACATGTCTGGTCATGACCAACTGTTCTCAGGTGCTGGTCAACATGGTGGTGACAGTCCTTTTGGGAATCTAGCTCTTATGGCTTTGGAGTCTGCTGATACTTCATTTTCTAATGCCCACATCTCAGGTATCACAGGTATCCTCTGAGGCAAAAGCCAAATTATGTTCTGAACCATGCATAGCAGCATTTGCTTCCATTAGAGAAGCAAATGTAGCTCTAATTAATAAGAACATTGAGCTAGAACAAATAATTTCCAAAAACAAAGCTGAGTTTGAGTCCGTACTTAAAGACAAAAATGATGAGATTTATAAACTGAAATGCCAAATAATTGATGATAAGGCTAGAGAAGAGGTACTTCTAGAGAAGTACAAAGATCTCAAAGAACCCTTGCAGTTACCCAGGTAGAGTGTGATAGATGGGTACAATCATGCAAAGGTTTTGAAATGCTTCTTAGTAAGCAATCTGCTTCAAATGTGAAGTTTGGAATTGGTTACAATCACACTGCTCCACCACAGATTTTACCCCAAGAGCAGAGGTAGAATCTGATGGTGAGAGTGATAACCAATCCATCACATCATGTGATCTACCTTCTGATACAGCACAATCAGAAGTAGCAGTCAGCATCAAGCCCTCTTTGAACCTATCAGCTGATGTTGATGGTTCAAATGCTGACACTCACATGATTAATGAGTTGATCAACTCAGGAGTTAATTCTAAGGTCCTGAAAGGACTAGAGAGCAGGATTTAACACCTGAAGTTCAAACTTCAACTGCTGTCAGTACTGAAGAGAAGAAAACTGCCAGTAGAAAGAGTTTGAAGCCTACTAAGAGGCAGTCAAGAAAGCAAACAATGCTTCAAAAGCATTGAAGAACAAGTCTTCAGTTGCTTCACCCTCTTTAGTTGATGATCAACCTAAGATGAAGAAGAAACCATGTGAAGTATGTGGTTTGTTGCAATCATCTTACAGATGATTGTTGGTACAAAAGAGGTTCCAACTCAAACAAAAGGAAGAAATTAAAGAGAAATGGTAAAAATGAAAACTGAGTTTGAGACCACATTTGTATCAGCAACATCAAATCCTGTAACCCTTAAGTCCTCAAAGAAATCCAAAAAGAAGGGTTAAACAGGTGACAGCTGAGAATGCTCAGAAGAAGAAGGGCAACATAGGAACTTATCAAACTCCACTGGCAATGTGTCTGATGAGCTGAAAGCTTTGTCACAAAATCAGACACAGCTGGTTATGATGGTTCAACATCTGTTGGGTAGAGTTAACCAACTAGATGCTCCTATGTTGAAACCACAGAAAAGGAGGTCCAAGCCAAAGGACTCCTCTTCTACACCATCTTCTTCCTCTCAGGCTGTTGTTTCAGATAAACCTGTTAGTTTACCATCTATTGATGAGACCAGGCCCAAAACCAAAAAGGTTTGGGTCTCTAAAACTAACTGATTGTTCATTATTGCAGGGTTCTTCAACATGCCAAAATAGCATCTGGTATGTAGACAGTGGGGGATCTATGCACATGACTGGGAACAGCTCTCTTCTTCATGACTACTCTCAAGGAAAGAAGGATTTGTTTCTTTTGGCAATGATGCTAGGGGTTACATCATTGGTAAGGGCTTTGTCTCCATGGAGAAATCAAATTGATGATGTTAATCATGTGGAAAATCTCAAGTACAAGCTCTTGAGTGTCAGTCAAATGTGTGATAAAGGCCATGTTGCTCTTTTCACCAGTCAAAACTGTAGGATTCTGTCATCCAAAGTTTTGCACTTGATTGACAAGGTGTTGGATGATCACACTCTCCTGAGAGCCAACAGGACAGGAAGAGTATATGCCTTAGATCTTTCCAAGAAAATAGATCTCAAAGGCAATCCTTGCCTATTTTCCAAAGCCTCTTCTCAAGAATCTAAACTGTGGCACAGAAGGCTTGGTCATGTTAATCTCAAAAACATGAATCAGCTTACCCACAATAGTTTAGTCAGAGTCTTACCAATAAAGGAGTTCCACTGTGATGAAACCTGCATTGCTTGTTTAAAAGGAAAACAGCACAAAGTCTCATCCCTCCTATTGAAGTGCCTAAGTCCACTGCCTGCTTGCAATTATGCATATGGATCTATTTGGTCCTGTGAGAGTAATGAGCATGGCAAAGAAGAATACTGTCTGGTAATTGTGGATGATTACTCCAGATTTGTATGGACTTTCTTTCTACATTCAAAGGATGAGGCTGCTCAGAAGATTATTCACTTTGTGTTGTATATTGAGAAGCAGTATTCCCTTCAGTCAAGTGTATTAGGAGTGACAATGGAACTGAGTTCAGAAATCATACACTTGATGACTTCTATCTTTCCAAGGGACAAAAGGCAGTTAAGTAGCATCCCAAGGACTCCAGAACAAAATGGAGTAGTGGAGAGAAAGAACAGGACTCTCATTAAAGCTGCAAGGTCCATGCTGGCTGACTCAGGTTTGCCACTGACCTTTTGGGCTGAAGCTGTCAACACAGCTTGCTATGTGCAAAATAGAGTTTTAGTAAATCAGAGGTTGATGAAGACTCCATATGAAGTTCTCCATCACTTGGCTCCTCTGATTTCATTTTTCAAAGCATTTGGGTGTCCCTGTTTTATTCTCAACACAAAGGATCAACTCCATAAATTTGATCCTAAGGTGATGCAGGGTATTTTGTTGGTTATTCATCTACTTGCAAGGCATACAGAGTCTTCAACTGCAGAACAAAGATGGTTGAAGAAACTCTACATGTTAAGTTCAATGAATCTCCAAAGGACAAGATTCCACAAAGCCCTGTGGAGTTATTTGATTTGGACATACTGCAATATGTTCCTTATCAAACTCCTTTGTTGCTCCTGTCAACAGTTCACCACCTGGTGGTACTGCTGATGATGATGATGATTGCAGTACTCACCTCTTCAGGTTTAGTGATCAACTGCCTGATTCAGCTAGACCTGATGTTCCTGTAGCTCCAGTAGCACCATCCACAACAACTGATGAGATCTCTTCGAATTCAACTTCCTTTGAATTACCATCCACTGATTGGTTTCAAGGAAATGATTCACCATCACCATCTGTTACTGCTGAGCCGCTACAAACACTTGCACAGATCTCATTGTGTATCAAGATCTGAAGAATCACCCTATGTCTCAAATCATTGGTGATATCACTGCTGGAGTATCAACAAGAAGTCAATTGTCAAATTTCTGCTTCTATGCTCTCTTCATCAGTCAGCAAGAGCCAAAGAATATCACATTGCTTTAAAGGACAATGGATGGGTTGATGCCATGCAGCTTGAGCTTCTTCAGTTCAAGAAACAGCAAGTGTGGGAACTGGTTCCTCTACCTCCAGGTAAGTGTGCAATAGGCACTAAATGGGTGTTTAGGAACAAAACTGATGAAAATGGGCTTATTGTTAAGAACAAGGCCAGACTGGTTGTTCAGGGGTTTGCACAAGAAGAAGGTATTGATTATGATGAAACCTTTGCCCCTGTAGCCAGACTGGAAGCAATTCGATTGTTTTTAGCTTATGCTGCTTATCAAAACCTTAAAGTTTTTCAAATGGATGTCAAAAGTGCATTTTTGTATGGAAAAATTAAAGAAGAGGTTTATGTATGTCAACCTCCAGGCTTTGAGGACAATAAACATCCTAATTGGTTGTATAAGCTTGATAAGGCTCTTTATGGGTTAAAACAAGCTCCTAGAGCCTGGTATGAGACATTATCAAACTTTCTTCTGGAAAATAATTTCACTAGAGGCTCCATAGATAAGACTTTATTCATTAAGAAAGCTGGGCAGCATAATCTACTTGTTCAATTTTATGTAGATGATATCATTTTTGCATCCTCTGATCCAAAGTTGTGTGATGCCTTTACAAAGTTGATGCAACAGAAGTTTGAAATGAGTGCCATGGGAGAATTACAGTTCTTTCTGGGGTTGCAAATCAAACAAAAGGCTGATGGAATTTTCATTCATCAGTCCAAATACACAAAAGATCTTTTGCAAAAGTTTGATTTACAAAACTGTAAGTCCTGTTCTACCCCCATGTGCAGCACCACACAACTGGATACAGATCAGAAAGGTAAAGTGGTTGATGAAACACTTTACAGATGTATGATTGGGTCCTTGATGTATTTAACAGCTTCTAGACCAGATATTATGTTTGCTACATGTGTTTGTGCTAGATTTCAGGCTGCACCTAAAGAGTCTCATCTGATTGCAGTCAAGAGGATCTTTAGATATCTGCAAGGCACTCCATCTCTAGGTTTATGGTATTCTACTGGACATTCTGGTAAATTAGTTGCTTTTTCTGACAGTGACTATGCAGGGTGTAAGTTGACCAGGAAATCAACTTCTGGTGGATGTCAATTCCTAGGCAACTGCTTGATTTCTTGGCAGAGCAAGAAACAACCTCAGTTGCTACATCAACTGCTGAAGCAGAGTACATTGCTGCTGCAAGTTGTACATCTCAGGTACTCTGGCTTCAAAACCAACTTTTGGATTATGGCATTACAGAGACTAAGACTCCATTGTTAATGGATAGTGCTTCAGCTCTTTGCATTGTCAAAAATCCAGTCCAGCACTCTAGGACCAAACATATAGAGATCAGACATCATTTTATAAGGGATTGTTTTGAAAAAGGTCTGATTGATCCTAAGTTTGTGCCTAGTGCTGATGAGCTTGCAGACATTTTTACTAAGCCTTTGGATAGTTCAACTTTCCAAAACCTGGTGTTAAGGCTTGGTATGCTGCAGCTAGAATAAGTGACAACTACTGATGATCTTAGTAATAAGTACTGATGATCATTTGTAAATATGTCACATATAAGTACTGATGAGCTCTTTTACCTCAGCAGTTTTTATAACTACTGAAGGCTAAATGTCTCACAAGTACTGAAGTACTTCATCTGTTCTAAACTACTGATGTAGTTTCAACTACTGATGCAGCTACAACTACTGCAATCATAAAAACAGATAAGTACTGATGTCCTATGAAACAACTGAAATCAGCCAAAAAGGCTGATGAATGTGTTGAGGACAGTATGAAACAGCTGAAAAGCTAAGAATTGACGAAAACACTGAAGAGACTTTCTCTTCAGTCGTTTCTACAACTGCTGTTTCATTCTAAACAACTGAAGCAAAACCATGTCTTCAGTAGTTTTATAACTACTGATGACTAATACCAAGTCTTCAGTTGTTTACAACAGCTGATGACAAAACCACTGTCCTCAGTAGTTTCATAACTACTGATGACAAACACCAATTCTCAGTTGTTTCAATCATCTGAAGTCAAAACCACGGTCTTCAGTAGTTTTCTAACTTCTGATGCCTAACACACACGACTTCAGCTGTTTCAACGTCTGAAAGGATAATACCATGTCAACGGTCGTTTAAAACTACTGATGACTAACACCACATCCTTCAGTCGTTTTATTACCCGCACCCTATATATCCCCTGACCTAATCCTTCAATGCTTCATCTTCTTCAAACCTAACGTTCCTCTCCAAAACTTCCCTCATCTCAATGGCGTCCATGCAAATTAAACCGCGACACAACTGTGTTGCCTACCTCACTAAGTCGCCTGTCTAGACTAAGTTCGATACTGCTATCGATCTTATGGTTCAGTCCCAATACAATACGGCATTTCTTCTGAATCCCATACTACATGCCGAATCCCTTCAACAATTTTGGATGAACGTTACTATTACCACTGGGAAGAACACACACCATCTCTCCAGTCGGTCGTCAACAACAAAGAAGTAGTCATCACTCCTGCAATAATCCGCCAAATTCTTCATCTGAGTGATGCTAGTTCTCCTGCTGGATATCCGAAGGGCACCACAGATCTATCCTTTGCCCAACATGGATATCAAGGCGATCTCAGTGCCTCCACTATCATGAAGAAACATTTTAATGACACTGAGCGCCTAATTTTTCACATGGTGAATGTATGTTTGGCCCCTAAGACGTCGTCTTGGGATCAAATGTCGACAAAATGGCAGCAGGTAATGTATTCTATTCTTGAGCAACAACCACTAAACTTTTCAGAAATAATATTTTCGGAGCTCAAGGACATGGCTCAAAACTAACTGCCAACCGTTGGATACTATATCCACGGTTCATATGGCCATCATTATAACCAGCTTAATGCTGAGGGACTTGTTGGCTTGGGAGTCCCTGCTACGGATGTTCTGCCGGAAGTATACTCCCGGCACAACTCTGACCAGACACTAAAATGGCTGCCAAACTGCGAAAACCCACGCAGCTGGAACCCACAGCCACCACCTCCAAATCAAAAGTCCCCACCAAACGCACCAAAAAGAAACCCAAAACGGCTACTCATGGAATTGAGTCCCCTGAGGATGCCCTGCAACCACAAACGCAGGATATATCCACTAGTCCAAACCCCCTAGTGGATACAATGACTCTTCCAGCCATAGCCGCTCAGGCCTCCTCTCCACAGGAGCCTGCAGCAACCACACAAGGGGTACTTACATATCTGGGATCTTCCTCACTTGAGGGGATTGCCATTGAAGAGCACCCACCTCCCCAGGTGCACACTGCTTCTATCCCTTCACCCCAAACAACCGCCCCTCACAGCCCAACTTTAATAGTTGCACAAGTGCTGACTCAACTGCACTCCTCACCCCCTCCCCAGAAACCACTTACTACTGGGAATACCTCTACAATTGAGGGGGAGGAACACAGTGCACTTGAGAACCCACAGCACAGGGGTTTACCACTTCTATCTCCTGGTGTAGACACGGAGCTTAGAATCTAGTGAGGCTGCCACCCCCTCCTCTGACTCAGCACATGATCAGAATGAGGCTGGTAACATTGCTAAGACCTCACTAGAGGCAACACTGATGATGGACACTGTCCTGAGGCGGAAGTCCCCAGTACCAGCACCAGGGGCACATGCACCAACTGGTCTACACCCAGTGCTTGTAAATCCTGCTCTGAGCAGGAGGTCAGATGATTCAGCTTCGGCTGATGATGACCTGGGCTTTTTTTATGATGTTCTTGCCCAGAACACAATCCTTGAAGAGAAAGTCAGTAGGCTGCAAAACCTACTTGATCAACTCTCACAAGGAGAAAGACCATCTGCCTCTACCCACCCACAGATGGCACCTTCACTTGAAGGTTCCCCAAACACTGAGCCACTCCAAACTCAACCACCTGCCTCTGCTTCAGGCCCTATTTCTCAGGAACAGAACCCTCCTGAGCAAATAGGTGATGTACTTCAAAATTCCCCTCCTCTCATCACACCCATAATCACTGATATTGTGACTAAAGCCATTGATGAGAGGCTTTCCTCAACTTTACAGCCCTTGATTGATGCTGCTATACAAAAGACTCTTTCTGTGGTACAAACCCCTTCCTCCAATGCATCCAAAAAGGGGAGAGTACTGCAGTGAAAGAAAAGAAGAGGAAAAGAACAAAGAAAAGAAGAAGAGAAGCAAGTCCAAGAGGAGGAGAAAGAAAGCAACCTCTGCTCACTTACAAGCGAAAGAAAAGTGCTGATGATCATACTGCTGAAGACAATCCTTGGAGGAGCTGGTAAAAGAAGCTGACACACACACACATCGATCCATGGATAAAATAATTGAACAACTCTTCAGGCAGGGGTTTGACACAGCCACACTGGATTGAGATCAGAAGGTTGGAAGTGCAAGAGATACAAACCCGATGGGTAGGGTATGATGCTCTTGAAAAAGAGAGATTGGAAATAATGATCCGCTTTATTGCAAAATACTTAGGAAGATCGTTAATGGAGATTCGCGCGTGGACCAGGGACAACATTCTGGCTATAGCCACCAGAATCTGTCTGTCTGAGCAATTCAACAAAGGATTATTGTGGAAGCCCTTGATGAGGCTGGGGCTGGTAAAAGGTTAGAGATGGCTAAACTCACAAAGGCGAAACTAACTACAAAGATGCTGGATCAACCTTCCATTCCACCCACTCAAACAGAGCCTGTCCCTCAAATCTCCCAACCAATCGCTAAGCCAAAATCCAAACATCCTCATTCTTCAAAACCAATTCCTTCACCAACCCACCATCATCCAGTGATGCACCCAGAAGGAGGAGAAGGGTGCTGAGGATGGAAGAAGAAGAAGAGGAGGATGAAGATGATAGTCCGCCACTCTCTGCTGTTCTAAAGCTACCAAAACCCCGAAGTGAACCCATGATCACACCTGACTCTCAAAGGGAATGGTCAGAGTCAAGATAGAAGAAGAAGAAGAACAGCAGAAACAGCATGATGAGCAACTGTTGAAGATGGTTGACAAGGAATTTCCTCAGTCATCATCTATTCAAGCCATGAAAGGGCATGCTCAAAGGCTGTACACTCTCAGGCACACTTTTCAGTATCAGAAGGAGAGAGTGAGAGTATGGCCGACCCCAAGGTGAGTTCTAGAATCCATAAAAGAACTATTCCTCACAGATACAATGGCCAGGTACGAAAAAACATAGATTCTACCGTCATGTTGGCCATTGTAGTCTCACCTTGGGAAATCATTGATGAATTCAAGAAAGCTCACCAAGCAAAGAAGACCCCTCAAGCTTTACTAGAAAACAAGATGATTAAGAAGGGATTGTTATATAAAAAGCTTGAAGACATCCAGAAGAATGAGCTCCAGTTACTCCTTGAAGGCAACCATCTGATGAATTTGTATATAGGGGGTAACTACGGTGGAGCTGGAAAATGGCAGGACCATGAAGTACTTATCAGAGTACTATGGTCCAGAGTTCTTCTTCGAAGGAGGAGTAGAAGAACTCTCTCAGGAGGAACAAGTTGTTCTCCTTGAGCCTATGTTCGAGAGTCATACAGACTCATTATGGGGAAGTAAATCTCATGAATGGGATAACAACTCTGTGTCCAGTTTCCCAAAACAGAGTTCCCATTCATACCATGCCAAACAAATCTCTGAGATTTCTTCCCAGGCCGAGCTTACATGGGTCATCTTCTCTACTGATCAAGAAGGAAAAAGACCAACATCTTGCCAACAATAAGTGGATAATGAATAATTTAGAGGTTTTGGCTGCATTGGTTCAGGGGGTTGTTGGACAAAAGAACCAATGAGCCAAGATCAGAAAACCTCTAAGTCCCACATGGTATCACAACAACTGCTGAAAGCCTCATCAGCAGTTTGTCAAGTGCTGAAGACTTCAACATTTGAAGATCAAGTGCTGAAGACTTCAACAGCTGAAGAACTAAAGTGCTGAAGTACAACAGCTGAAGAACACAAGTACAGAAGCTGAAAGACCAAAGTACTGAAGTACAACAGCTAAAGAGTTTACAAGTGCTGAAGATCAACAACTGATGTACAAAGTCTGAAGACAAAGACTGAAGACATCAGCTGATGATATCTACTGAAGTCATCAGCTGATGAAACATCTGAAGGTCAAAGTCTGAAGATCAAGTACTGAAGCCTCAGTAGTTTGTCACAACTGCTTGAAGAGTACTTCTTCAGTAGTTGTGATATCAGTAGTTTTATATTTTATGTTTCAGTAGTTTTGTAAAACGACTGAAGAGCTTGTTCTTCAGTCGTTGTAGTTTCAGTAGTTTCCAATCAGTATTTTATATTTTGTACTTAACACTCTGATATGTTCTCAGTAGTTGTGAACATTTCAGTAGTTTGTTAAGAGTTAGTTATTTTTGTATTAGATCTGCCAGTTGTCACTTTCCGTGATAAGAGCAGTGTTTGTTGCACTCTATGTATGGAGTGACAACCTATTGTAATAGTGGGATGTCGTGAATGAATGAAGGATTTGATTAGAAACATTCCATATCTATAAACATTCCTTGAATCAGAAATATATTCTCTCGCTATAACCGTATGTGCTCTTAATGCATAGAAGCATCGACTTCTTGCTACAATTTGTCTATTCCTATTCTTATTCCGTTGCCTTTAACTCTAATACGTCAAACTTGTGATCGCTGATCCTGTCAAATGGCGTTGCTGAGAGAAAGAACAAAGCTTGATACAGACAGCACGGACTATGCTGGCAGACTCGAAACTGCCTATCCAATTCTAGAATGAGGCAGTGCGAATGCATGTTATACACTGAATCGAGTCCTGATAGTCAAGTGCCACGGAAAGACATGTTACGAGCTCCTACAAAGACGCAAACCGAACTTGGAGTATCTCGAATCATTTGGTGCGTCGTGCACACTTCTAAAGAAGACACAAAGGGTAAATTCAGCGAGAAGGCAGATGAAGGCATCTTTCTAGGATACAACATACCGAACAAGCGAGTTTACAATAACTCAACGGGTCTAGTAGAAGTGTTGTGTAATGTTGACGTTCAGCGATATACCACACCACCTACTGGAAAAGGACCCGCTTACTTTTTCGACTATGATGGATTCTTCAAGTCCTTCAACATCTCTCTCTCTCCCTCGGATGATGAATTAGCTACACGAATGATGTTATATCTTGAATACGCCACATCTAGCTCACAGGGAGAATCATCTACTCAGTCAGGGGGAGTAGTCGATGACAGTGACTCCTCCTCTGAAGATGACGCTGAAGAAGATAACCACAACAGTCAGGAGGAACAGGTTCCAGTTCCTGAAAGTCCACAAGCATCTATCAGTGATGCACCTTTGACTTTAGAGCCTCAAACTCCAACTACCTCAGATGCAGAACCAAATGTTCATAATCTTGGCTCTGAGGTAGTTGTTCCTACCACTCCAGGATCATGACTAAACGTCTATCATCCCCTAAACAATGTCATTGGGGATGTCAGATCGGGAGTGCAAACCCGAATCAGCTATACTCAGTTGATTACGCCTCACTTATGGAAATGGGATATATTCATGATGGTGCTTATCGGTGTTTTGTCTCACAGTTTGAGCCAAAGTACGTCAGTGATGCACTAAATGATGAGGCGTGGTGAGTGCCATGCAAGAAGAACTTCTTCAGTTCAAGAAGGTAGGTGTATGGACTCTGGTTGATAGACCTAAAGGTGCTAAAGTAATTGGCACCAAATGGGTCTTGGAATGCAAGAAGGATGACCAAGGGGTCATTATCAGGAACAAAGCTCGATTGGTAGTACAAGGTTTTTCCAAGTCGAGGGAATTGACTACAATGAGGTGTTTGCACCTGTGGCAAGGATGGAAGCCTTCGTATCTTCCTTGCCTATGCATCGTACATGAAGATTAAAGTCTATCAGTTAGATGTGAAGAGTGCATTCCTTCATGGTGAAATCAGAGAAACAATCTATGTCATCAACCCGAGGGATTTGAAGACCCTTATCATCGGATAGAGTCTACAAGCTCGACAAGGCATTATACGGGCTTCATCAAGCTCCAAGAGCTTGGTATGAGAAACTCTCGACTCATCTGTGAAACCAACTTTCGTAGGGGAGTCATTGACTGCACGCTGTTCATTCAAGAAAATGATGGCGACCTACTGCTCGTACAGATCTATGTTGATGACATAATTTTTGGTTCAAAGAACGAAGAGTTATGCAAAGAGTTTGAAGCAGTTATGAAGAAAGAGTTTGAGATGAGTGCTATGGGGGAGATGAAGTTCTTTCTTGGGCTACAGGTGGATCAAACACCAAATGGGATCTTTCTACATCAGACCAAGTATGTAGGTGACATTCTCAATCGCTTTGACATGGAGAATGCTCTGCTGCTCGTACTCCACTTGCTACGAATCACAACATAGCACCTGATGACAATAGAGATCTTGTAGATGCCACGATGTACCGAGGAATGATTGGATCCCTCATGTATTTCACCGCCTCAAGACCTGATATCATGTATGCTACATGTTTATGTTCTAGATATCAGGCTAAACCTACGGTCAATCATCTGATTGGAGTCAAAAGGATTTTTCGCTATCTAAAGGTACACCCACACTTGGGTTGTGGTATCCTCATGATGATGATTTTGAGCTCAGGGCGTATAGTGACTCGGATTACGGAGGCTGCAAGATGGACTACAAGTCTACATCTGCAGGTTGTCAATTCTTTGGGAGAAGACTAGTGACTTGGCAGTGTAAGAATCAGACATCGGTTGCATTGTGCACATGTGAAGCCGAATATGTTGCTGCTACAAGTTGCTGTTCACAAATCATCTAGATTCAACAGCAAATGTGGGATTACGGTTTAAAGTTCTCCTCTACTCCTATTTGTGTTGATAACTCTGCTGCAATTGCAGTAACTGAAAATCCGGTCGAACATCCTAAGACCAAACATATCGGTATTAAATACCATTTCATAAGAGACTGTTTTGAAAAGAACTTATTGATGTGGTAAAAATTAATACTGATTTTCAACGCGCTGACCTCTACACTAAAGCCTTTGATAAACCACGTTTTCAATATTTGGTAGAGGTCAACCGTTAAAAGAAAAGTGATGTTATTCCTGATGACGATCAGTGTAGTCCGATGTAGGTTACTTAATTTTTTTTTCCTTTTATTTTATTCTATTGATTTCTTTTAGTATGTTTAATTTAAAATCATGTTATTTTGCTGACTATTAAAATCCTAAAATAATTAAACCAGTTATGATTTTAGCATTTTAGGGGGAGAATAAGTCCGTAAGTTAACGTTTAAAAAATAAAAATAAAAAAATAAAAAAAGGGTAGAAGGAGTGGAAAGCTGATATAAGGTAGATCGTATCTGTGATACCGATTCAAACCCTTTGGAATATGATAGTACACAGGAACAAATCAAGAGGGACCTTGAAATTTTAATCTAGAAAAGGTGCATAAATTTAAAGTATATGTCTGTGTTGTCTAAGCAATATAAAAGGGAAGATGATAGAAAAACTGGTAACTCTTAAGGTAACACAATGAGAGTAGACCTAGACGTTGCTAGACCCCAATTGATATGTCGGTAGATTCAAGACAATAGATGATTAGACCGGACTAGTGATCTCAAGATCAAACTAAGTGGTTCAACTGACTGTGGGCTCCCATCTTATCACTGGTTAACACAATCAACTATATTCCAATAAGGGGTGATGAGCATGTAAACGCCACAAATGTGTGCGGATGACCATAAATGAGCAAAGCACGAAAAAATGAAATAAAAATGCTATCAAGCTAATGACTTATGTTATTGGTGCATTTGGTGCAACATAAAAATGAAGCTGCTCTAACAAGGAGATAGGTTGTGTGCCTCTCTACTGTGCGATGGCACTGACCTGAGGATAAACATAGCCTAGATATTTAGAATTCATTGTTGTTTGCCGCCTCTCTGCTGTGCGATGGCACTGACCTGAGGACTGGCTTCTCTTTGAAAGCTCTAAGAATAGTCTCTCCTTGTATAATACCCGTAGACCGCTCAAAGCTCCTGAGGAATGTTGCTTACCATATAAGTGTAGGATCCACATATGTAGTTGAAATAAATAAACGTAAAACGATCACCAGTTTGGGTCAAAAGTCTGTGTATGGATTGAAGTGGACAAACATATTGACAATCATTGTGACTGCAATTCTTGAAAGCTTGATTCAATGTGGTAAACTAAGAGCTTCAGTATGATTTCCTAAAGTTGCAAATGACTCTGGATGAACACCAAAAATTGAGCATCAAAATTTTGATAACAAGTCCAAACTGATTTGAATGGCCTATATGATTCCAAAATGGAATTGGTCGAGGTATGGTCAATCTAAGTTGAAGCGGTCCATTTCGGAACCAAATCCAGTAGATTTCCATCTCAGGACTTATCTCTCACAAAAAGCAAAAACAATTTTTAGTTTTAGTTTAATTTTCAAATTTACTCAGTAGCTTTAGTTTGGTTGTTTGTCGGAGTACATCAGGAAAATCAGTAAGGGATCAACTCACGAACAGGGTCATGTTTGAGATGACCACATAAGTATTAAAAGTTTAATCAGTCACGGCTGAGGTGATAAAAGGGTTTTTCAAGTCAAAATGATCATGTCTAGGATTATCAACTGCTCGTAATGTAAATTTCTACAATTAAACGGATTTTAAAAGTTAATATTCAAATTGGGAGAAAAATTAATAAATATGACTTATTCACACGAATGGACCATCCGTATGGACCAATCATATGAATGGAAGCTATTCGTACGAATGGACCATGAATATGGACTATTCAACCAAATAGCCCATACGATTGGCCCAGTCGGATGATTAAGGGAGAATGAGTGGTTCAGTCGCACGACTGAGATTCAGTCGGACGACTGAAGAAGGACGATTGAACCAATCGCACGACTGAGTCCCACTCGCACGACTGAAAGGTGCGTATGATCTCAGTCGCACGATTGAATCTAGGGTTAATATAAATAGAAGGGGAGTCGGCCGCAGAGACTCACCACCTTCAAAAATCACCCTGAATCGCACGTATTAACCCAACTCTGCAAAAATTTCAATTGATCGCAAAACCCCTGGTTCTTGATTAATGGCCAATCTACATCGACTCTACAGGTAATTTACTGTATACATGCACTCCCATAACGTTAAATTTGATGAAAAACACGATACATTTGGACTCGCAAAGTACTCGAGACTTAAGTGACTAAATAACCTACCTAAATGACTCAAACAAACGAAAGTAACGATGTTAGGTGGTTTAAGAATGAATTGCGAGTCAAATGAACCAGATAATGATGTCTAAAACTCAAAAATGATGAAAAAGTAATTTTGAATTGAACAGTCTGTTCTTCATGCGAATGGACATCGTGATGAACTTCAGTCGCACGACTGAAAGGCTCAAACTGCTTATACGCATGACTGAATCATGCGTACGAAGTTCAGTCGCACGACTGGTGTAACCGCATGAGGGTATATATGTAGGAGCCCAGTCGCACACTCAGAGGTACGTATGGGTTCAATCGCACGACTGAATCCCATTCGTACTGTTCAATCGTACGACTGAACCCCTTTCGCACGGTTCAATTGCACGCCTGAACTCAGTCGCACAATCTCAATCGCATGACAGAAAGATTTTCTTCAAGCTTAAGGATTTCATGACTTTCTTAGTCAATGGTACTAATGTTTACTACCTTTGTGTAACAGATGGCGAGTAGATGGATTATGAGCACAAAGCACAATATATGTGCTCATCTGGACTTAACATCCAGAAACGCTGCTGATTTCTCTGGCATAATCACATTCCTATTGAGATCGAGGATTCCACATGCCATATCTACTCCCTGCACTCTGTATCGATCCATTCAACAAGCCTTCTAGGAAGGCGCTACAGTTGATAGATCATCTGAGCCTCACTGCATCAGAAGTACCATATTTGGAGAGGCTATTACCGTTTCAGAGGAGGATCTAAGGATTGTACTACAATTGGGGGATGACGCTGACTGTCCAACCCGTTTACACCCCCTCACTGTCAGAGGATGCTTTCTCAGAGCCAAATACTCTGGGGACATCAATTCTGGGGTACTCAACAAGAGTAACCTCTGTCCCCAGTTTAAATATCTTGCACACGTGCTGCTCAAGTGCATGGCTTCAAGAAAAGGTGGTTTTGATGAGCTATCTGACCAGATGCAGAACGCATACGTTGGTTTGGTGCTGAACCATCCGTTCAGCTTCTCCAAGATGATCTTCACCTATCTGGTGGAGAACATCGAGGAGAAAGGAAAGGAAGCCTTCTGTATGTACCCGAGATTTATGCAAATGATCATAGATCAGAAGCTTCCCTCCCTGCCAAAGGAAAAGGAGGATGAGGTAGTCTTGGAGGTAATGGATGACACTACCCTGGGAAGGATGAAAGTGTACAGGGGAAAGAAGTGAAGCCTCCTGTCAGGAGGTGTTTGGTCATCTTGCCCGAGATGACTACGTGGCGCCCGCAAAGCGAAAGTGGCGTCACGAGGATAGTGACTCTGGTGTGGAACAAATAGCTCTACCCACTCATGACTCAGATGACGATGATAGTGGGGATGCTGGAGATGATATGCCTAGTCCACTTAGAGGCACTGTGTCTGATTCTGTACCTCCAGTGTCCGTCACAGCTGGAGAAGTAACTGAGTCAGCGAGATTTCATCAGGATTTTGTTCTTGGCGTGGAGGAGGAGAGATGAATCGGATGAGGAGCCACTTACACGAACTGTGGGAAGGAAAGTTGTTCCCACAGAACATGGGTTAAGGGTGGTTGGTGAACACCCGAGAGACTCCGGAGATACAGATACTGACCCAAGCTATGCTCCAGGGTCCACAGGCAGGGTTGTAGGGGGAGCTTCCACCTCAACTGGATCAAGGAAGAAGAGAATGGCTAAACCCCATGGCCAGAAGAAGAAGAAGCATAAGGTGACCTTCCTCACCACCACATCTACCACAGCCACCACATCCACCACAGCCACCACATCCACCACAGCCACCACATCCACCACAACCACCACATCCACCACATCCACCACATGTACCACAGCCCCTACCATACCTCCCACCATAACACAATTTCCTTCCACCACCATATCCTTTACTCCCTCATCACCTCCACCATTATACAGACCTATCTTCAGTACAGCCACCTCCACCACCATGTCACACCAATCAATACCCTCAGCTCATCCATCACACACTTATAGATCTCCTCTACCTCCAATCGGGGTAGAGGAACAGTTGTCAGCGCTTCACAGAATGGTGATGCGCTTACTGGCGGCTGATGAGGAAAAGGCAGCTCAGATCTGCCAGCTTACTGACCTGACTGCTGCACAATCTCACCAAATTGCAAAGTAGGCTCGAGTAATTAAGGAGCAGGCCCAACACTTGGCTACTCAGAGCACCAAGATGGACCAACTCCAAGCTCAAAGTGCCACATCAAGCAAGCAAATAGATGAGCTGGAGAAGGCAAGGAAGATTATCCTGTTAAAACTGAAAGGATCTAAAGAGGAGCCATTGAAGATCAGGGAAGGAGACAGAGATGAAGATGATGAAGATAATGATGAGGATGATGAGAGTGATACTAAGGATGAAGAAGAAGCAGAAGGAGGGGATGCACCTGCATCGGCCACTGCTACAGGTCACGAGAAAAGGACAAAGAACAGACAAGATCAAACAGCTTCTACCTCTGCTCCTCCAAGTGATGAAACCATGATACAAGATAAAAGTAAAGATTAGATGTTTATGTATTTATCTTCTTTTGTATTTGAATCATGTAATTGAACACAATGTATTTAATGCTTATATTACTTTAATGACTTTCTATTTGATTAGTTACTAATGATTTATGTGTGGAATGTTTAAATCAAACAGATCAATATTACCAAAGAGATGAGTTTGATATTGCTCCCTTTCAGCAGGTTAAGTCTGAGCTAACAATGATTCTTGATCTGCAAGGGGTTGTCAGGAGGTCAGGGAATTATTCCCCTGAAGAAGGGGAAATAATTCATGATCTATCAAATGAGCAACTCGCAGAGCTTTTCGAGCTAAATCCAGATGAGATAGTAAAAGATGCTCCGACATGCGATTCGACTAGTGACGAAGAGCTCAACGATGTTGATGATATAGTGATCGAAGATGTCACTGCCAAGGCGTACCCTCAGTACACTGACAATAAGGGCAATGTGTTCCCCAATCTGGGTGAATCCCTTGTCAGCGATACTATTGAGGTGTTGAACTATATGGAGCAAGAAACAGAGAATGCAAAAGACATAGCCCCGGCTCAAATGATGATGTCGACATTCGAAAGGCTGAGTGTGCTGCATGTTTTGAAGAAGTTAGAGCCCAACGTACTACACCAAAGAAGGATTCCTACAAAACTCTATAGAGTCAAGAAACATCACAAGGTGTCAGGAAGGATTATAGCATGGGCGTATTTTGAGGATCTTAACGTATATGCAGTTAAGAGAGAACACGGCATAGAGTACTTCAGATTCCCACATGATCTAAAGACTCTACCGGGTTTTGAGCTCAACCAGCTGGCCAAACTAAAGCTTTTGTATGCTGACCCGAGGAAGATGTCAGGCTGGTTCAAGGCTGCCCTAAAGAAGGAGTACCACACCAGGTGGGTTAACTTTAGACCCTAACAGCCTACTAGGTATATCAGAAGGTCTGAGGTTGATGCCATTACTGGAAAGCCTAAAATAGTGTTGAAGTGGAATCCTCCGCGCACAATGTCAAGAATCCCACTCAGGGAAATGCCACAGGATTTCACTCCAAATTTTAAGTGGTGGTACTATGATTGGAGAACAACTGAAGCGGTCATAGTCTTAAGTAAAGAAGGACAAATGGATACTATCAGGGTATTCGACCCGATGTGGCTTACAAACTTGTCGGAAAGTGATGTCTATACGCTATACAAGTGGCCACTGTTCTATGATACGCAAGATATTGTACAAGCTCTCCAGTTCCAGAACGTTATACGACTCTGCTTCGTGTTTGACATTCACACGGGAGTCACAAAAGAGGAGAAGTACAAGAATACAAAAAGGTTATGCAGAAAACAAGAGATTAGAGAGATCTAGGTCCAAGGGGGAGTTTGTTGATACATTTATGTCCCTAGATCATGATATGAAATGTAATAGATCTTGTTTGTCTGATTCTGATATGTAATTTGATATGATAATATTGGTTGTTTGTGATTTGTAATGACTAATATTTCGTTAATGAGTTGATATTAAATGGGTTAATTAGGTTTGTGGTTGTTAGAATTGTTACACATAATGTCTATTAATTAATACATTCAAACTTAACATAATGAAGTTCTCATGCGAATGGCCCATACGAATGAACCATAAGCATGAATAACTTCATACGAATGACTCAGTCGCATGACTGAACCAGGAGACTGGATCAGTCATATCATTGTAACATAAGATTGGCTCAGTCACATGACTGAACACTCAGTCGTGCGGATGAATCAACCGCATGGTTCAATCGCACGACTGAACCATGCTAATGGTTCAGTCGCACGATTGAATAATACCAACTATAAATATAACCCAATTAGTGAAAAATGAGAGCTTTTGATTAATTATGATTCCAAACGTACCCTAGCCGTCCAGAAGCCTCCCAATTCGTTCTCCAAGTTCATAGAACACTTTAGATCGATTCCCAATCGATTTCTAACATTAGTTTCAATTCTTGATTGATTCTTCGTGTGTTCTCACTGATTGGATCGCCAATCAAATAGGATTCCGCACTATTTGATCTGGTTTACACGCTAATCTCTAGGTATTTCTTCAAATACAAGGTCCTCACAATAACACGTGCGGAAAACTGTTTTTGGAACATCCTGCTATTTCACTTTCAACTGATGGTAACCAAATTGAAGGACTATCCTTGAAAACCAACTAGCACCTTAAAGTTGATCGAACAAATCATCTATTCTTGGCAAGGGGTATCAGTTCTTCACCATCAACTTGTTCAGCTCGCGGTAGTCAATGCACATCCTCATACTACCATCCTTCTTCTTCACAAACAGGACCCGAGCACCCCAAGGAGAGATACTCGATCTGATGAATCCCTTATCAAGCAGCTCTTGGAACTGCTCCATCAGTGTGCTAATCCTAAAGGGTGCACGCAAGGGTTCCAGTCTTTATAACTGACCTTCAGTGTTACCCATTTCGATGGGGGTGTTGTTACCTATTTCGATAGGGGTGTTGTTACCCATTTCGATGGGGGTCTTTTTACCCATTTCGATAGGGGTGTTGTTACCCATTTCGATGGGGGTGTTGTTACCCATAATGTTGGGGGTAAAATATATGATGGTTACCCGAGTTACGTATAACTTCAGGGGTGTGGCATAAAGCCAAGCATATGTATGAGGTGAGCGACTTTGTGTTGCAACAGACTTGGATAGAGTTCAATCCCTATGATTGACTCATATGGGATCTTTGTCGCGTATCCCGGTGCTGTGTCAGTCTTCGGACGTGAGTCGGGGGTTTGTGTACAGGCCCCGGCACCGCATGAGCTTTCGAGCATGAGTCAGGGATATTGCATGAGACAAGATTCGAGTAATGAAGAGTATGAACCAAAGGTAATGTACGAAAGAACGAACGTATGAAATGAACGTTAATGAATTATCATAATAATGTACTAAAGTGGATCTTTGTCATTCGACCTCAGTAATCGTGGCTAGGTGCCACTAAGAGGGTAAAGTCTGACCGGATCTAGAAAGAGAAGTGAATGATAATGTAATACGTTGAATGAACGGAAGTTAATGAACGTAATGACGAAGATAATAATGATATTATCTGTATGTACGTATGATGCGTGATCACGAACGATTGTAAAGTATAGTATGCTTTTGAAAGTAAAGAACGGTTTTAACAAAAGTATAGTATTTTATTATAAAAACTAGAACTCACTCAGCATCGCTGACTTTTGTATGCATGATAGTTGGTAGGTATTTGTTGATGCTGAGGAGTTGCTGGCATGGATGCATAAGCTACTGGGAGCATTTTGAGGCTGGCATTCGTATTTTGACATGTCTTTGTATTTGTGATGAAAACAAATGTTGTAAATGAATGAAATCACATGTTTTTAGTTATTAATAACAGTTTTAAATTCCGTTGCAAAATATATGTACGTTTTAAAATGTTTTATGTGCAATGAATGACCAACTTTGAGGTGCTCGGGTACGGGCCTTACATTTGGTGATAGTGAAAAGGATTTGTTGATGTTGAGAGGGAGATGTTGATGGTTGAAGAGATTTGTTGATGGGGAAAGGGAGTTGTTGATAGTGGAAGGGAATTGTTAATGGTAGGGCTTAGATGTGGGGAATGGGATTATAAACTTATGGTGGCCGATTGTAGGTTTTACAATTCGCAGATAGGTTCTCTTATGCGATACATGCAGGAGAGGTCACACATCTGCGCGTATCACATAAATGTGATATTGACTGCTTCAACCTTCATCTATGTGGTATGCACACATGGAGGTCCCTATGTGTGGTATCATGTAGATTAACTTTTTCAAAGCTTTTTTGAATTTGACTTAGAAAAAATTTAAGACTTAACTTTTCACCACTAGTCACCTCTTAGAAATTTGTTCCAAATCTTCTTTTGATTATAGACAAACCTAAAACTTAATTCTTTGTTGATTCTCCCTTCAACCTAGTATGAATACCTACAAAACACAAGCAAAACAAAAGCATAGCACCAAAAACACAAGAAAGACGAAAATGAACACACAAATAAACAAAAGACAAATAACAAAGGACAAATAAACATGAAACTTTACGAACCCTATATTCGGGGAAACAACCAGAAACAACCTCTCACATCTCAAACCTTAGGAACATCAAGTTAGGAGACATCCTCCTCAGTCTCATTCTCTATGGATTCTCCTATGTAATGTTTTACTTGGTGTCTATTCACTTCCCATGAACTAGCGGGGTCATCTTGAAATTGAATCACACCATATGGAAACACTTCTTTCACTGTAAATCATCCTCTCCAGCTAAATGTATGCTTTTCTGGGAATAGTTTCAATCTTGAATTATATAAAAAACTCAATCCCCACACATAATTTGTTTTACCTCTTTCAAGTTCCTATCATGCAACTACTTCGTTCTCTCGTTATAACTCAAAGATCAATGATATGCTTCATCTATTAGTTCCTCTAACTTACTTAACTGGAGACGCTGGTTCTTTCCTACCTTAGAGAAATCAAGGTTGACTGCCTTAAATGCCCAAAATGCTCTATGCTCTAACTCTACCAGTAAATGACACGTCTTACCATAAACTATCCTAAATGGTAAGTCCCTATAGGCGTTTTAAACGCTATTCAAAAGGGCCATAGTGCATCATCTAACAAATCCGCCCAAAAGGTTAAGTCCCTTATGATTTGTTCTGATTGTTTTCTTTAAAATCTTCTTAATCCCCCTATTTGCATTTTCTACTTGACCACTGGTTTGGGGATGATAGGCGGTGGACCACTCTCCTATTGTTAGTAGGCAAGGCTTGAGCCTCAACCCATTTGGACACATAGTCTATAGCCACAAGAATGTACCTATTTCCTCTAGACGTGGGAAATGGACCCATAAAATCTATACCCCAAACATCAAAATCTCTACTATTTGGATTGGTTTTTCGGGCATGTCATTATGCTTAGAAATATTCCCGGACACAACTCTTTTCTAACTCACTCGCATCCTTAAACACTGCCAGCCACTAAAACCCACAATCTAAGGCTTTCTTTGTTGTGTATGATGGCCATGATGACTTCCTGTCAAATCCTTATGGCAATGCTTAAGGATCTCCAATCTTTGATCTCTACTCATGCACCTCCTCAATAACTTATCATCACTCACTCGAAATAAGTAAGGCACATCCTATATGTAGTGTTTAGCATTTGAAAAGAACTTTACACCATCAGCTAAGTAATTTGACAAATTTGAGAAGCAAGGCATACCTTCCTCCTCTAATCTCACATACTTCAATTCCTCATGGGGGAATTCGTCCCCAATTGCCTCCTCCGTATCTCTTCGGATCCTCTAGTCGCGAGAAGAAATATACTACTATATTTACAGCTCCCTTCTTGTCCTTACTTGATGTCAAACTTAAAAGAAGTAAGATCCATCGTATAAGTCGCGGTTTGGAATCTTTCTTTGCGAAGAGATAGCGCAAAGCTGCATGGTCAGTGTACACAATGGTCTTAGAAAGCAAGAGATAAGACTGAAACTTGTGGAATGTGAAGACGACTGCTAGAAGCTCCTTCTTAGTAGTCGTATAATTCTCTGGATCTTATTTTAGTGTCATACTTGCGTAATAGATAGGATGAAAGTCTTTGTCCGCCCTCTATCCTCGGATGGCTTCGACTGCAAACTCACTAGCATCACACATCACCTTGAAGGGTAAACTCTAGTCAGGGGCCACAAGAATAGGGGCACTCGTAAGCTACTCCTTTAGAAACTAAAACGCCTTAAGAAATTCCTCACCAAAGAGAAATGGAGCATCCTTCTCAAGACGGTGGTTCATGGGTCGAGTGATTTTTGAGAAATCCCTAATGAACCTATGATAAAAACCCCACATGACCTAGAAAAGTACGAATGAATTTCACATTGGTTGGCGGAGGGAGTCTGCTGATGGTCTCTATCTTAGCCCCATCCACCTCGATACCCTCATGTGAAATCTTGTGCCCAAGAACAATGCCCTTAGTCACCATAAGTTGACACTTTTCCCAATTCAAAATTAAGTTTATCTCCACACATCTTTTAACATCCTCTTTAGATTCTCTAAATAATGATCAAGTGAGGTCTCGAACACAAAGAAATCATCCATAAACACCTCCAAGGATTTCTCTATTATGTCTTTGAAGATAGCCACCATACATTTCTGAAATATGGCTAGAGCGTTACACCATGCATCTCTGAAAGATAGCCACCATACATCTCTGAATGGCATACGTCGAAATGCAAAAGTCTCGTGTGGGCATGTAAAAGTGGTTTTCTCCTTATCCCCTAGCCCAATGGGTATCTAGAAATAACCAGAGAAACCATCTAGAAAATAGTAAAACTGCTGCCCAAATAGACGCTCTAACAACCCATCAATGAATGGAAGGAGGAAATGGTCTTTCCTCGTCGCTTCATTTTGCTTTCTATAATTGATACAAACTCTCCATCTAGTGACTATTCTGAGGGGACCAACTCATTCTTATCTATCATGATTAATGCCATCCCACCTTTCTTTGGGACGACCTAAACCGGGCTCACCGAAGTAGATTCAGAAACGGGGTATATCAATCCTACATGAAGGAGCCTATGAACTTCCTCTCACCACTTCTGTCATGTTAGGGTTAAACCTTCATTGTCTCTGAACAACAAACTTATACTCAACCTCCATGAGTACTTTATTCATTGAAAATGAAAAGCTAATACCCTTAATATCAATGAGTTTCCACGCAATCGCCTATTTGTGCTTCCTTAGCACTTCAATTAAGCTTTTTTTCTCCTCCTCCATCAGATGTGAAGATATGATGATGGGTAAACCTGCCTCACAATCTAGACATACGTATTCTAGATGTGATTCTAACTCCTTTAACTTCAATGATGGGGATGTTCTATTGAAGGCTTCCTCCCCTCCTAAGTAACATTTCCAATAGAAAACACCTCCGGATACTAAGGAATTTCAATGAACATGTAGTTAAGATTATGATCGGGATCACCCTCTACATCAACTTTCTAGTTCTCCTCATCGAGGTCAGATGTGGGCTTGAGATCTGCTCCATGAATATAATGGAAACAACGATCCATGTGAGAACATAATGCATCAAGAAAATAGACTGAATTGTCTTGACTACCAAAATGATTCATCACCTTAGAGACATCAAAAGTAATGGTTTTCACCCCACACGAAGTGTGTTCTTACTGTCATGGACATCAATTAGTGCCTTAGGTATGTGTAAGAAGAGGCGTCCTAAAATGAGAGGAACTCTATCATCAGCTTCCATGTCAAAGATGATGAAATCCATGTGGAACACAAACTTTTCTACTTTCACCAGCAAATTCTCCACAATTCCCCATGGATATTTGACTGATGGATCGGCTAAGAAATGCTCATGCGCGTTGGATTTGGATCTTTAAGGTCTAGCTTCTTAAAAATCGAGTAAGGCATCAAATTGATTCTAGTACCAAGATTAGTACACGTATGGTTCGTAGTAGGACTGTCAAACAAACATGAGATAGTGAAAATACCCGGATCTGCTAATTTCTCCGGATCTACTAATACACGGATTGAGAGGTCCTCTAGCTTCTTCTTGTTTGAACAAAGATCCTTAAGAAATTTTGCATACTTAGGCATATGCTGGAGTGCCTCTGCAAAAAGAAGATTGGTTTTTAGTTGTTTAAAGAATTCCAGAAAGTGTCCATAATCATTAGCATATTTTTTCTCCATCAGACGAGTAGGAGATGGAACTCAACTCAAATCTGTCTCAGGATTAGTCTTCTTCACTTCAACCTTCTTTTTCTCTGCTACATCCTCCTATGGAGACTCACTACTCGACGCGGTAATTGTTGGGTCTAGCATTTGTTGCGCACCTCCTAGAGTATCTTTTTCAATCTCCTCATCCATTTCCTCTTCTTCTCATGTCACAAGCTTCTCATGTTCGCCTCCTCTGCCACTTCGTGCCGTCCCTAATTTTGTAGTATCATTGGGATTTGGGAGAGTGCTTCCTAAGAAGGAACCAACAGGTCTGTGTTCTAATTTCTTAGCTATGTCACCTATCGAATGCTGCAAGTCAAGAAAGCGGATTGCTAACTCTTCAGGGGGTGATAACGTTGAGTTTTTTTTATCTTTATTGATCATTAAAATAGTAGATGAGTCTAGTGTAACACCTGACCCCTCACACCAAAAATATTGTCCGCTTTGCCCATAAGGAGCTCATGGATTTGCTTTTGGTTGTCCTCGTGAAAATTTCCCAAGGAGGTCACCCATCCCTAGACTGCTCCCGCCTTAGCACGCTTAAATATGGAGTTCTCCACTCATCCGCAGCCAATACGTCCAAAACGCATTGTTCATTTTAGAGGTCAGACATTCCTTATGAACCAAGAATCTCTCCTATCCATGGCCGATGTGAGATATGTGTAAGGTGTCACAATCACCCCCTGTTTCGACCCATTATCCTCGATGAGCCGAGAAGTCACCATGCTTGGTGAACTATGTCCCACACCCGAATGGCACAAGAATGGCTCTAATACCATTCTGTAACACTCCACCCCTCACACGAACAATATTGTCCACATTGCCCACAAGGAGCTCACGATTTGCTATGGTTGCCCGGGTGAAAACTTCCCAGGGAGGTCACCCATCCTAGATTGCTCCCGCCTAAGAAAACTGAATTATGGAGTTCTCCTCCCATCCACAACCAATACACTAAAAACACGTTGTTTATTTTGAGGCCAGACATTCCTTACGAACCAGGAATCTCTTTTGTCCCCGTCCGATGTGTGATATGTGTAGGGTGTCACAAGCACCCCTTGTTTGGTCTCATCGTCCTTAATGAGCCCTAGAAGTCAACATCCATGGTGTGGTATGTCCCACACCACGAATGACACAAGAGTGGCTCTGATACCATTCTGTAACACCCGACCCCTCACACTAACAATATTGTTCGCTTTGCCCACAAGGATCTCACAGATTTGCTTTTGGTTGCCGGGTGAAAACTTCCCAAGGAGGCATCCATCCTTGACTGCTCAAGCCTAAGCACGCATAACTGTAGAGTTCTCCTCCCATCCACAGACAATACACCCAAAATTCGTTGTTGATTTTAGAGGTCAAACATTCCTTATGAACCAAAAATCTCTCATATCCATGGCCGATGTGGGATATGTGTAGGGTGTCACATCTGGGTTGCGAGTATGTCCTTCAACTCTTTGTCCATACCCCCACTAGCACCTGCACTAGTGTCTGCATCTCCTCCACCCGGCTAATTCTACACCTACTGAAAGCCATATGGGTTCCCCCAAGATGTCCAACCAAAGTTTGGGTGACCTCTCCAACCCTGATTATACGAACCAAAAAACGCACCTGTGAAACCCATACCCTAACCACTCATGAAATTGACTTGCTCATGACTCATAACTAGACACTCTCTCATATCATGGGCGCCTCCACAAACCTCACACTTATTAACACTTATTTTCAGGTGTCGGATTTCACATTGCATAGCGTCTAGCGCAGCAGCCACACTAGTATCGATTGTGACATGATGAGCACCCCTTGAAAAGGAAGTGAGGGCTCTAGTACAAGGGATGGAATTCCTAGTTTGTAGATGTGCTACTCAGCCAATGCAAAATTATGAAACATCTCCATGTACTCTTCTACAGTCTTCTTCTCCACACTGTGTCTTCCTGCAGTAGTGTTGAACTTGAGCTGAGTTGCATAGGTGAGACCATGGTAGAAATTCTTGACCAGTGCCCACTCGGTCAACCCATACTAAGGGCATCTACTGGAAAGCCTGTTGAAATGTGCCCATGCCATCTAATAAGGTTCATAGGGTCCATGCAAAAAGAGTGAATATGCTCCCTAAGTCGCGCGGCCCTACTCTTAAGAACTTTTTTTGCAAATCAGCCCAAGTAATGATGGAATCCTAGGGTAATGTTTCGAGTCACGAAGCAGCTCGATCCTATAGAGTGAATGAGAAGAGACAAAGATATATGGCATCTTCTACCACACCAAAATTAATAAGGTGTCATAGATACAAACGAAACATGAGACGTGACCGGGGTCATCCTCATCATCCAATCTATGGAACTAGGTAGCGTTTGTGATTGTAGACATGACTACGAAGGAATCTTCTAGTTATTCACATTATTAATCGTGGGACGATCTACCTCTTGTGAAAACATCCGATGCTCTCTCATGATCTTAATAAAACAACCTAAATTAGAAATAATTAGAAGATCTTATTTAACCCAATAAAACCAAGACCTAGACCACTAGATAGGCAAGTTAACCTAATCGAATGTAGGAAAGACTAAGGAAGACCAGTATCAAAGCCAAAAGACACAACTATAGAATAAACTATACTCAGAAAGGATAAAACTAAAATAGATTTAACAATGGAGGAATAATTTCTTTTTATAAAGAACCTATAGAACTAAAAGCTACTTTTAATTAATTATTTAGACAATCGACTTACCAACTAGAATACAAGAAAACAAGAACACTTTAATAAACAATAATGAGAAAAATACTACGTAGGTGAATCCTAGTTGTGTTCCACAAACTACAAATGCCTATTGAACTATTGTGGAATCGGTATCTAATGGAATAAACTTCTAATATACTTGAAGGATCCGGGATCATTCTTTGGATGTAACCAAAATGAGAACTTAGAGGATGAATGAAACTACCGAT
This sequence comes from Flaveria trinervia, assembly GCA_025506515.1. Classification (NCBI taxonomy): domain Eukaryota; kingdom Viridiplantae; phylum Streptophyta; class Magnoliopsida; order Asterales; family Asteraceae; genus Flaveria; species Flaveria trinervia. Next base: position 60,995 of record JACCIX010000218.1, read on the forward strand.
TAATCAATTTACCGCTAAGTCTCTTTGACAACACTTATGTACCCGGTTGATAGCTAATCTCTTGATCTAACTAACACAATTCATTGAAAATGAAAGTGGCAACCTTTAAAAAATCTATTGGACACGGAAAGCAATGCAATCAACTACTTTAGATAAGCTTTCCTTCAAACCACTTACTCCTAAGCAACTAACCATAAGGACAATTTGATTAATCCTCACCTCTCAGAATCAAACTATGGACAATTTGCGATTGTTCTTTCTTTCGAACCGCTTACTCTTAAACAATCTATATGACAATTTGTGATTGTTCCTATGATCTAAGCCTCAATCCTTGGCTTCAAATCCTTGCAAAAGCTTCAATTCATCCTTGAGAATGCTTTTAAAATGGTCGCTGTTCGAAAGCCCTTTCTGGTTGAGAAAAGTTGTTTAAATACAACTTTATAAAATTCTGTCGAAAACACCATCTATGCGATACGTGCAGTAGAAGCCCTCCTTCAGCAGCTTTGGTGGAAGTGCCGATGATCTAGAAGTACCATTAAAAGCACCCATATCACCCCCTTGATTATCATGATCTCCTTCTTATCAATATTTCCTTTATCATCAGCTCCCTCGTCGTCATCATCACCATCATCATCATCACCATCCTCTTCATCACTAAATGCAAGTCTATATGATCTAACTCATCATGATCATCAACTGGATTAGGAATTAACATAACATGCTCAGGCTCCACAAACCCCTCTCCAGTGAAGTATACACGATGATGCTTAGTAGCATGAATATGAATAGTATATGAGGGCTCTTAACCAACATCAATAGTGACTATTGTCCTTTTAGTATCAACAAGATCAACAATATGATCTGTAACAATGATAGGATTATTAGCAATTCAAATCCAACATTTTGATTCCTGGTTGATTCTTTAACTTTCATGTTATGAAATGATGAACCGACACATAATGTGAGATCTCGCAGGTTCTGTTCCATGATTTCAACATAACTGAATATAAACAATTGTTGACCCACCAACTCTTTATCTTCTCATCCTTTTCTTCTAGACTCTTACACAAATCATCAATCATCTAAGTATTTTATAACATCTTCTTCTTTAACTCACTAACCCTCTACTCTAATGTAACCATTGTGGGTGAAAATGATGCAGACTCAAGTTGCAGTCAAGGCTCTAATGTAGTATGGAAATATTCAGCTTCTCCAAACATATCATCATGTGTTTGCTCCATCGGAGGTTTCTAAACATGTCAGTAGTAGTGGGCATAAATGATGATGTTACAGTTGTTGATTTTGTAACAATCACTAGTGTAGAAGCCTCACGGACCGTGACTGGAATATCAGATATATGAACCTCTTCAATCATCACAATCGTGATTGGGTCCAACGCTTTCTCCACACACCCCATCCTCTACCCCTCCCACATGGACTATTAGTGGCCTTCCCGGCCATTCTCTTCCTCCTTCCTTTAGTTAGTATGAACATTTTTAGAAACAAAATTAGCATCATGTTCCTCAACAGTGTGTTTTGTAGGAGATTCTTGCAACACATAAGGTACATTCCCGATCTGATCATTATCGGTCTCACTACCACTTTCACTAAATCAAGTGTTCACTTCATCCATATCAGATCTTTCAACACCTTGAGAACTCTTAGGTGTTTCTTGTGCAACTTTATTAGATGTACCAACTGTTTCAACTCTAGGAACATGTGGAGTCTCTATCTCTTGTGGTCATACTTTAGATTGGAGTTCTTCAACAAACCTTCCAAGCTTAGCAAAATGGGATCCATCCCAGGCATTTCCACTAGCTCTTATAAGATAATGAAAATGTATTTCTTCATCATCATCATAGAATATATAGATGAATTAGACACAAATAACTCAAGATGATTAGCATTCACTACATTAGTAAGAATCTGGGGTACATGATAAACTTCTTTCCCGCAGCAACTATGATGTTCTTTTGCATCTCAGTAAGATCGCCTTGGATGTGGTGGATGGTACATCATCAACAAGTGATACTAGCAAGGATCTGAAAAAAACACAAAGACTGTCCATGGCAGCCTCTAAATTGCTAAGGAAATGGATCACCACGTGAAATAAGTACTTCCAAAATGGAGGTAAGTACATCTTCTCCAATGATGGGTATCGGTGGTTATATCCTATTCGAACTAAGTAGTCCTTGGAAATATCATCATCAATATTCATAGGAGCATTAGGTTGATCCTATAAGAATAAAACACTATTGATCACCTTAAAATTAATGACAATCCTCTTGCCTTTAACAGTGGCAGTAATGCATGGTTCTCCATCTTCATCAATATCATTAGCAGTTGTGCGCCAAAACTGATCTATAACATCATTATATATGGTAGGATTAGTCGAGATAGCATGATGAATCCGGGATGTCTTTAGACCCTTAATCAGTGATCTGAACAAATCCTTTGTCTTGTAAAACATCTCTAAGATATGCTATAGCATTATGGTTTTTATTGAAAACCATAGGCTTTCCATCTAAAACATTAAACAAACATGATTTGTACATAAAGAACTTAGAAATTTTTATATGTAAAAATTATTTCACACTTAGGAAAATATTTAAAAAACTTGGACTTCTTGGTCGACATGTTAAGTTGTCGCTTGATTTTGAATTAGACCAGAAGCCAACTTCTCATACGACAAGTCAACTTTTCATGCGAATAGTTTAGTCTTTTATTGAAAGTTGTCATGCATGTTCAAGTTCAAACAACTTTTCGCACGCGAAAAGTTTGTTTTGACTCAAATTTTCAATATATCAATTTCAGACTATTTTAACTCATACATCATGTTTAATAGGCGACGTTTAAGTCATTATTGACGTTCATTAAGTTTAATTTGTTCAATTTAATGTGTATTAGTACTTTTATCTTTCGGTCATGAATCAAACACATACAAATCAAAGTTATTAGCATCAATCTACCATAACAAGTGATTAGGAATCAATGGACAACCACTAAGAACAATGCTAATCAGTTTGATAGAGGTTCAACACTTAGATTTTTTGAGTGAAAATTCAGATGAAGTTATATGCGAATAGTTACTTTTTTGCACAACTGTTGAATTTATAGTCCTCTAATCAACCTACCTTAACAAGTGATTAGGAATCAATGGACGACCACTAAGAACACTGCTAATCAATTTGATAGAGGTTCAACACTTAGATTTTTAGAGTGAAAAATTTAGAAGAAGTTATATGAGAATAGTTACTTTTTCGCACAACTGTTGAATTTATAGTCCCCTAACTACTCGTGAGAAGTCAGACTTCTTGTTCCCTTGAACACTTCGCACGTTTTGAACCTTTCGCACGAGAAAAGTTCATTTTTCTTTGAGCTTTTAAATTTTTAAAATTTTAGTTTTTCAATTTTAATTATCTTATTTGAACCTTTTGATTGTTATGAAAATGATTATGTTTAACTAAGTGTTTATAATTATTCAAACACACTTAATTTTTGTACACTTTGTAAAACAAAAACTAAAACTAATACAAGTAAAAAATACACTTTTAACAAAAACAAATTTGACACAACAACTATTCTAATAACTTAACTATTTTTGATAAATTTTCAAGTAGAGGATCATATTTATTAGAAATCAATCATTAACATCTAACAACATTATTATAAATAACACAAGTTACGTTAATTTTCAATATACTTTGTCTATATTAGACATAGACTTCAGGTTTACTTAGACACATAAGCTGTGATCTTATCATGCTTTTGGTTAAGTAATATGATTCAATGGATTCCATAATCAAAAATCTTATAATATCTAGGTTCAAGACATTTTGATATTTGAAGTCACCACAAGTTGACTTAAACCTTTCACTTCTAATCAACCTTCTTAGAGTCAATTATTATCTTAGTTAATATCTATTTGGAGCTTCACTAGCATGACAAAATATTTCTTATCACATTATATTAACAAGTTGTAGGACTTATTAACTGTCAGTCGGACTTATATTTTGCCCTCACAAGACATTTAGGACTTACATGCCAAGTCAGACTTACATACCCTATCTTTTGATTTTGCCTCATGTGTCATAACATATTCTTAACGAAGACAATTTTTCATACAATATGTATGTCTATGACATATCATTCAAGTTATAAATATCATGATGAACTTTAATTTAGTTTTTATTATAGGGTCAACATTCAGTGAAACATGACTGAAGGTGATAAGTCAGACTTTAGGTGAAAACCTAATCCATAGGTCTCTTCATCACAAATGGTAACGGATGAAGGAAAGAAGTATAATCATGATTTATTGGTAGTGGAATATAAGAATAACCAACTCCACCTTTACCACCATTAATTTTCTATATCATTTGATTACACCTTCAACCATATTTGAAGAAAATTCAAATTCTCAACAACCAATTTCGCAGACAAGAGTTCATTGGTTAGTTTATTAATATCCAAAGATAGTTCATTGTTACTAGTTGTCAAATTCTTTATGTTATAATCTTTATCATAAATATCCAATTTTGACTAATAAATTGACTTGTTTAATCCATCTATCTTTTCTTTAAAACGTTACACATCAGTTTTATATTTACGAAATTGATATTGAATTCTCAACTTTTAAGATCAAGTGTTCGTTGTGAACTTTGTATCTTTGTACCTTTTCAATTCAATCACTTAAACAATGATTGACTTGGTTTGCATAAGAAGATGCTGGAGTTTCCTTAACAGCTTAACTTTCTTTTCTTTTTCATCCAAAGTAAACTCAACAGCTTTTCCTCTCAATTCTTCTTTTAGGACTACAGCAAACTCAATAGTGTTTGCCCCTTTTCCTTCATTCTTTTGTGATTGAGCAGGAGTAATATCAAAAGTTACTTCCTCACAGTCTTGTACTTCTTCAGTATTCACCTCTTCACCTTTTCCATCTCAACTTTTTCAACTTCAACCCTCTCTTCTTCAGCAAACACACCATTCATCACATCATCATATACAAAGTTAGCAAGTAAATTATCTTCAACGTGCTCTTCAAATGTTTAGATCTTAGCTACAAAGCTGTAGACAACTTGATATCAAGAATTTCCATCTGATCTAACGAATTCGACTTCACTAGTTTGAGACACTAAGGCTTTGTTTTTGGACGAACTGGCTTGATCATTTTTAGTTTCTACCTACACTTTTACCATCTTCTTTCTAAGATCATTCTATTTTTGTCTGAGGTCAATGCATTAATTTGCAAAGTGACTAGGTTTTTCATAGTTGTAACATCTCAACTGGACTTATCAAACCCTATTTTACTTGACATGTTCAGACCAATCACCTTTCTTCAAGTTCTCCTTACAAAATTCATTCCTTTATACACCATCGTAGCCATCTGATATTTAATATCATTTTCTTTAGCATCACTAGGATTAACTTGTTGCAAATCATCAACCAGATATTTGGTGCACTAAGCCTTACAGCAAAAAATGCCTCATAACTATTCATGATAGTAGTGAATAGCGCTGCATGCTCTTCAGCTATCTGAATGGTTTATTTGTTGGGTTGAGAGTTTACAATAAAATCTTGTTGTGTAGGTTGAGAAGCTTGAACTTGTGGGTAGGTTTGAGGTTATCTAGGTTGACAAGCTTGAACTGTCCGGAGAGCTAAGAACTTTGTCAAGAAAACCGGACAGAACTTGGTGGCTACTAAGGACACAACTTTTGGTTTTGACAAATCCAAGGTTACCGGTTTCAACTTTGTGGAAAAAGGACACTTCAAATGTGAGTGTGTGAAGCCCAAAAAGACCGGAAATGGAAATCCATTCTCATCTTTCACTCGTCAGGAGAAGCCCACAAACAGCCCTACTTCGTCGAGCAAGGATCCTAAAGCCTTAACAGCTCATGATGACGAAGGACAAGATTGGAGCTTCCGGTTTATGTCTCTGGGAGAATCAAACATTGCTAGTGTGGAGGATCTAGATGACGACTCAGCAAGTGAAGGTGATATTGCAGTGGAGCTTGCGATGTCAAATATTGAAGAATCTGCAACAGTAGTTGATCACCTACCTGAAGAAGGGACAAGTCCAACAAGTCTAGAATCACTAAAACTAGAGAAGTAAGGTGATATTGCAGTGGAGCTTCCGGTTTATGTCTCAAGGATCATGTGGTGTTCACTCCTCTAGTAAGTGACCCAGATACCACATGTACATCTAATGAATTTGGCACTAAACTAAAGGAGGCCACTTCAAAATCACAAGGTAAAATGCCTTGCGTCAATCTGGACAAACAATTTGAAAAGGTTAAAGTTAAGTCTCGGTCAACCAAGTCTAATTCTTAACCCAAAAAGACGAAACAAATTAACCACCCACGTGCTTCATGTCTAACTCCAGTGAAACTAAAAGGTAAAGATGTTAAAAATGTTCAAACAATTAATTTTGTTAAACCAGATAAAACATCAAAGCAAGAAATGCCAAAACCCAAAAAAGCAATGTCACACGTGTGTCACATACTTCTCCACGAAAACAATTAAATCGTCAAGTTGAAAGTAGATCATGCTACAATTGTGGAAAGTATGGGAACATAGCTTCGTATTGTCCTTATTATTAGACGCCAAAGAAGAAGGTTGAACTTTATGACACTAAAGTAAGCTCTTCCAAAAGAAGATCCATGACTCCACCAAAAAGGTTCAGTAAACCAAAGTTCAACCTATCAACTAGTCGTTTGTTTATCACAAATAGGCCTTACATAAGACTGGTTTATGGATAGAGAAATCTATCCTTGAATCTGATAATGAGAACAAGAAGACAATAGACCATCCTTCACCCTCAAAAGGTCAATGGGTGGAATTTATTATGTCTGATGCCTCTAGGTTGCCCAAGCCAGTTAAGGCTTGGGTACCTAACCTTAACTAATGTTTTCGATTGAATGTGCAGTGTGTTCGCTATAGTGCTAAAACAAACACATGGATTGTAGATAGTGGAGCATCCAGGCACATGACTGGAAACCGGGCACTCCTATCAAACATTAAATAAATCGAAGGAGGTCATGTTTTATTTGCTAGAAACAAAGGAGGGTACATCACAGCTCAAGGGGAGGTAGGGAACCAGAAAGTAAAGTTTGATAAGGTAAAATACATTCAACAACTTCAAAACATTTACTTTCTGTGTCCCAAATATTTGACAAAGGCTTTAAAGTAGTTTTTGATAACAAGAAGTGCTATGTCCTGAAAAAGGACTATGTGAACCGAAGAACCAAGTATTAATGTCAGTCTCAAGATATAATGACTTTTATGTCTTAGATCTATCGAAGGCCTCCACAACCAATCATCAAGTTCAGTGCTTCTTGTCAAAAGCTACTGAGAAAGATTCTATCTCCTGGCATAGGAGAATGGGACACAACAATCCACGAAAGATGAACCACTTGATCCATAATGATCTAGTGCGAGGAGTCAATGTCAAGAACATCCAACTCCTGAATTTTTGTGTCGCCTGCAAGAAAGGAAAACAGACAAAGAAGTCTCATAATGCAAAAAAAAGTTAATTCTATAGAATTGCCTCTTGAGCTTCTCCACATGGATCTGTTTGGTCTAGTCAGTACAAGAAGCATCGCAGGCGACTTGTACTACAATGTAGTTACAGATGACTACTCAAGATTCTCTTAGGTGATGTTTCTGAAATCAAAATTAGAAACATTTGAGTCATTCAAAGAATTGGTAACTACACTGGAGTCTCTCTACAAGCTGGAGGTAAGACAAGTACGGTCAGACAACATAACCGAGTTCAAGCTCAGACAACATAACCGAGTTCAAGAACCAGTGGATGGAGGCTTTCTGCAAAGAAAAGGGAATTATGTATGAGTTCACTTCCGCCTACACTCCTCAGATGAACGGGGTTGCTAAGAGAACGAATCGCAGCTTAATAGAGACCGCATGCGTAATGCTGGCAGGCTCAAAACTGCCTATCCAATTTTGGAATGAGGTGGTAGCCAATGCGTGTTACACGTTATATCAAGCTCTGGTAGTAAAACATCATGACAAGACGTGTTACAAGTTACTTCAATGACGTAAACCAAATCTGGAGTATCTCGAACCATTTGGAGCACCATGCACGTTACTGAAGAAGACTCAGGATGGGAAGTTCAGCGAGAAGGCTGAAGAGGGCATCTTTCTAGGATACACCAACTCAACGGGTCAAGTAGAAGTGTGGTGTAACGTATTCAGAGATACACCACCCCTCCTGCTGGAAAAGGACCCGCATTCTTTTTTCGACTATGATGGATTCTTCAAGTCCTTCAACATACCTCTATGTTCATCTCATGATGAGTTAGCATCCAAAATGATATATGATGTCATAAACACACCATCACACAATTGAACATCATCTGACTCACAAGGTGAATTGACTAACCATTCAGGGGGAGCACTTGAAGCTAGTGATTCCTCCTCTAATGATGAAGGCATGGAGGATACTTAGAACTATCAGGAGGAACAGGTTCTTGTTACTACAAGTCCACAAGCATCTGACAATGATGCCTCTCAGTTTTCAGAACCTCACACTCCTCCTGCCTCAGGTACTAAATGTTCATAATCTTGATTCTGAGGTAGTTGTTCCCACCACTCCTGGATCACGCCTAAATGTCTATCATCCTTTGGAAAATGTCATTAAGGATGTAAGATTAGGAGTTCAAACAAGAAATCAACTGTATTCAGCTGATTATGCCTCGGTAATGGAGAAAGGGTACCTTCACGATGGTACTTATCATTGTTTTGTGTCTCAGTTAGAGCCAAAATACATTAGTGAATCCCTAAATGATGAGGCATGGGTGAGTGCCATGCAAGAAGAACCTCTTAAATTCAAGAAGTTAGGTGTGTGGACATTGGTAGATAGACCTAAAAGTGCTAAGGTCATTGGCACCAAGTGGCCTTGAAATGTAAGAAAGATGACCAAGGTGTCATCATCAGGAACAAGGCTTGGCTTGTAGTTCAAGGATTTCAACAAGTCAAGGGAATTGATTACAATGAAGTATTTGCACCTGTGGCGAGAATGGAAGCCATCTGTATCTTCCTAGCCTATGCCTCTTACATGAAGGTTAAAGTCTATCAATTGGATGTAAAGACTGCATTTCTTCATTGTGAAATCCGAGAAACAGTGTATGTCAATCAACCCAAAGGATTTGAGGATCCATATCATCAGGACAGAGTTTACAAACTGGATAAGGCTATCTATGGGCTTCATCAAGCCCCGAGAGCATGGTATGAAAAACTCTCAACTCACCTTGTGAAACATGGATTTTGCAGAGGTGTAATTGACTGCACATTATTCATAAAAGAAAAGGATGGTGATCTGCTGCTTGTTCAGATTTATGTTGATGACATAATCTTTGGTTCTAAGAATGAAGAATTATGTAAAGAATTTGAAGCAGTAATGAAGGCAAAATTTGAAATGAGTGTCATGGGAGAGATGAAGTTCTTTCTTGGGTTACAGGTGGATCAAACACCAAAGGGGATATTCCTACATCAGACCAAGTATATCGGGGATATTCTCAGTCGGTTTGATATGGAGAACGCTTCCGCAGCTAGGACTCCACTTGCTATAAACCATGACGTAGCACCCGACTAGAATGGTGATCTGGTTGATGCCACCATGTACCGAGGAATGATTGGATCCCTCATGTATCTAACTGCCTCAAGACCTGATATCATGTACGCACGTGTCTACGCTCAAGATATCAGGCAAAACCAAAATTTAACCATCTAATTGGGGTCAAAAGATATTTCGTTATCTGAATGATACACCAACACTTGGATTGTGGTATCGTCATGACGATGACTTCGAGCTTACCACGTACAGTGATTAAGATTATGGCAACTGCAAGATGAACTACAAATCCACCTCAGCAGGTTGTCAATTCTTCGGGAGAAGATTAGTCACGTGGCAGTGTAAGAAGCATACATCAGTTGGATTGTCAACTTGTGAAGCTGAATATGTTGTTGTGGTAAGCTACTGTTCTCAAATCATCTGGATTCAAGAACAAATGCAGGACTAAGGTTTGCAATTTTCTAACACCCCTATCTTTGTTGATAATTCTGCTGTGTAACACCCAGTTATTTAAAAGTCAAAGAAAGAGAGGAATAAAGGGAAGGAAAAGAAAGAAATGCTATTTAACCCAGGATGAGGGGTTAAACATTTAAAAAGTACAAGATTTAATTTTTATGTTGTACGAAAGTAGCATGGCCGCCCATGCCATGCCACTTTTCACTTTTGAGTTCGGATTTTAGAGAGAGAAAGAGCAGAGCTCGGGTTTGAAGAAGAACAAGAAGAAAGAATCCGAATTCAAGGTAAGAATTCATGTTTTTTTGGTGTTCTTGACTCGTCATATCCTTGGGTTTATGCTTATGTCTGTTTGTATGTGTTCGGGTATGTTTTTAGTGGGTTTCTAAGAGGTTGAATTCAATTTACAAATGAGTTTGGAGGAAGCCACACTCAAGAGCTGCAAAGGTGAGTTCTAGGACCCCTCTTTTACTTTTTTTTTAACTGACTTTGTGGCTGGAAATGAATGAATGTATGTTTTTATTAAACTGGGTTTTGGACCCGTATGCTTGAATGTGTGTATGATGATGTTATGATGTGATGTGTGACTATGTTCATGCTTGATGATGTATGATTGTGTTTCTAAGGCTTAGAGGGTAAGATTTAAGCATCAAACATGATGAATGCGGCATGGAAATCAAATGTGATGTTTTAGGCTCACATGTTATGTTTTTAAATCTACCTAAGTGTTTGGAAGTCAATGCGGATGGAAAGGGTTAATGCGGATGAACATTAACCATTGAATAAGCTGATGCGGATGAAGTCAAATATGGATGAAGTCAATGCGGATGAACATTAACTAAGTGCATGAAATGTGGATGAGCATTTGACTAAGTCTGGGAAATGGGAATGAAGTATGTCAATGCGGATGATCATTTGACTAAGTATATGAAATGCGGATGAGTAAGTCAAATGTGGATGACAAATGTGGATGAAGTATGTCAATGCGTATGATCATTTGACTAAGTATATGAAATGCGGATGAGTAAGTCAAATGTGGATGACAAATGCGGATGAAGCAAATCAAATGCGGATGAATAATAGGGTCAATACAGATGAACACTTAGAATAATTCTGACTTTTGGGAGAAAAAGGAGTAATGTAGGATTTGACCTAGGGGATTCCCGAGGGTTATGTAAGTTGAGTTTTGGGGTCATAGATGGTATGATGGGCATGTAATGATATGTGCTTGATGCTTATGCATGATGATGATGATGATGTTGCATGGTTATACATGATGTATGTTGTGTATGTATGATGCCCTGCATGATGATGTGAATGATATGTTTATGTTCCTTATGATGATGTATGTTTATCTTTCCTATGACTTTACGTGTTATCATAATGAATGAACGAAGTATGATGTAACGTAAAGTGAAAGATAATGAAAGAGGAACATGATGATGAATGCATGCATTAATGAATGAATGAATGTAAGAAAGCCTTGCAAGCAAATGTATGGAGGTGCACACCCACTGTAGGTGTTAGCTCAATGGTGTGCGGGTTAGCTACCCCAAAGGATGCACATTGGGTCTTTCTTTGTGATTGACCGTATGGATGAACCATTGTTGCGTGCCTTAGAAACTGTGAGCACTTGGTGCTGGGCACCACCGATGAAGGTCTTTTATAGGCTTAGGTCCAGTATCATGAGTATGAAGGGCATAGTAAATGACAATGGTATACCTGAACTTTACCTTAGGTACTGTGACCACTTGGTGCAGGGCACCACCGATGAAGGTCTTTTATAGGCTTAGGCACAGTATCATGAGCATGAAGGGTAAAGTTCGTGGTGATGATGGATGTGTTGGGGTTTGTATGACCATTTACAACTCGTTTAACCATTTAAACATATGAAACACAGCGGAATATACAACTTTAAACATGTTATACTTTCTGAAAATTACTATTATCATGTGAAATCAACAAACCCATAAACAAAAGGATCTTTATTATGTGAAGAACTAGCATACAAAAAAGCAAGAACTCCCAAATCAAGACATAATCATACCATAACAAAACCTTTCTAGATGCCGTGATAATCGACCATAAGAAATCAGAAAAGAGTCAAAAGAAAGGCCAAGACTTCAAGGGTAGAAGTCCTCAAGTGTTCATACCCACAAGCCTCTAAGCAAACATCATGGTTGCTAGGATTTAAAGCACCAAAACGTCCAAAAGGAGCTGCTGAATTGAAGCACCAAAACGTCCAAAAGGAGGCTGCTGAAAACACTTTTCAGCGAGCTCCTAAGGGTGATGGAGACCCTTTTCAACCGAGATCCACATCAAGATTGGAGAACCTCTTTCTTCCTTTTGGTTCTTGCATATGTGTGTGAGAAGAAGAGATGAAGTGTGTGTGCGTTTTGCCTAAGACCTCAAAGAGCACCCAAGGGAGAGGCTGGCCACAAGGGGCGGCCGAACCCTTTTTAGGGTTGTTCTCTTTCTCTTTTTTTTCTAAAAGGGTCCTTATATATTAATCTTTTGTTCACTAAAGATTAATATAGATATATACACACAATTAACCTTTTAATTATATAATGTACACACACTTTCATTATTTGATGTTATTTAATTAAATTAAAAAATATTACAAATAATATCCATGAACAAAATATCCATATAAGTTGTTCAATCTCATATGCAACTTATTTAGAAAATCCATTTTCTAAGTTGGTGTATTTATTTAATTGCATGATCATATCATCAATTAAATATTATTTGGTGTTTGCTAAGCTTGTTATTGGGTATGACCCGAATTGGATCATAACCTACTAACCACATCAATGTTCTATGTGTCTTGGGCATAAAGAATCCAACAATCTCCCACTTGCACAAGATACGAAGAATATTGATGCAAGCAGTAAATACCGCCTAACAACGGTTTACTACCCTTAATACGCATGACTTAAAATCCATTCAATAACATCATCCCTTTCAAGTTCCAAACTTGAAAGGATTTAGGTGAATCAATCATCTATCCTTTTGTTACAGATGTCATGTTAAATCCAAGGACATAGAATGATCATTCCTTGTTGATTTAGCTTAATCAGGCCTTAGACATCTTGCTCTCAACAAATAAGAGGAACAAATCCCATCTTGACTGCATACGTTTCTCACAATCACCTTGTGTCACACCTGAACATAGCCTTATGTACTGTCCATTATTTCAGAATAGTGAAGAACTAACTCAAGGTATAACATTTGGTGAATATCAAAACCCAATATGCATCTTAGGTCTGAGGATACTAAATGATATTCGCCTGTACTCAAAATTACTTATGATCAATCAAAGAGATTCTATGTAGTAAAATTTGAGACGCGGGTCAGTCCAATATTTGCATCCCACAAATATCTATGAACCTTGGTAGCAACCAGTTGCTCTATATTCATACCTTATGAATATCTACCAATCCATGTTCATAATAGTCTTACATTCATATTTGTTCCCACAAATATGACCGGCTACGGACATTTAGAATAATAAACATATTCATGGATATAAACATGCTAAAAGGGAACATAACTCAAAAATATAAAAGAGTTAAATATTACAATTGTTCCATATTTTATATGCTAAACAGATCAATTCTAATCACCAGAAAATCAAAGTCCTAAGGCATAAGTATGATCCTCATACTTTGCCCTCAACAAGGAGCTTCGTGAGTGGATCAGCAATGTTTTGATCTTTATGAACTTTACTAATACATATCTTTACCCTTTTCAAGTCCATCCCATATGATGTTGAATCTCCACTCAAGGTGCTTAGTCTTTTGATGAGTACGGGGTTCCTTGATTTGAGCAATCCCACCCACGTAATTCCCAAAGATTTCTAGGGGGTCTTGAATGGTAGAGACCACCCCTGGATAAGCAATGGATGAATTTATCCATGCAGCTTCCCAAGCTGCCAATGAAGCGGCTATGTATTCGGATTTTGTAGTGAACAATGCTACCGTGTCCTGCTTTGAACCTTTCAACGACACTTCTTCTCCATTCATAATAGAAGTACACCCCGATTGTGATCGAGAATCATCTCGATCAGTTTTGGAAGCCTGCATCCATGTAACCCTTTACAACGACTTTCTCTTCAACAGATTCGTATATTAGAAACATATCCTTAATCCTACTAAGGTATTTCAATATACTTTTAACAGCCATACAATGGTTATTTCTATTGGTATCGGCTTTGTCATACTTAATAAGCTTGATTCATCCGGTCTAGTGCATATCATCACACAAATGATGGATCCTATAGCAGATGCGTATGGGATATCCTTCATTTGATTTTCCTCATCCTATGAGCTTGGACATTGAGACGTGGTCAACATTGTCCCTCTTTAAATAGGTACCATACCTTTCTAAGAATTTTCATTTTGAGCCTTTTCAAGACTTTATCAATATATGCACTTTGGTTTAACCCTATCAACCACCTCGATCTATCCTTATAGATCCTTATTCCAAAATATGGGCGGCTTAAACGAGATCTTATATGAAAAACATATTCCAAGGTAGGTTTCAACAACTTCCAAGGTTGGAATATCATTTCCAAATAGTGTGTGTCATCAACATACAACATTAGGAATACAATTATGCTCCCACTAACTTTCATATATACACAACCTTCTCGATGCTTGTTTCAATCCATAGATTTATCAATTTAACTTGTATACTTTATTAGGATGCCATGGATCGACAAAACCATCATGCTGAACTACATGAACAGTCTCTTCGAGATGTCCATTAAGAAAAGCGGCTTTGACATCCATTTGCCAAAACTCATACTTAGAATATGCAGTTATGGCACATAAAATCCTAATCGACTTTAGCATTGCCACGGGCGTAAGAGTTTCATCATAATCAACCAATTGAGTTTAATGAAACCTTATGCTATAAGTCTTGACATAAAAGTATTCAAGTTTCCATGCATATCTGTTTTCATCTTGAAAAACCCACTTGTATCCAACCGTTTGGAGTTAAATGGAGGGTCAACCAATTCCCAAACTAGTTGTTATACATGGATTGCATCCTTACGTTCATGGTTTCTAGCTATTTGTCCCAATCCAAATTGGAAATAGCATCTTGGTATATGGTTAGCCTATAGGGGGCAACCACATAGCATCCATTCTTGGAATATTCATATCTTTTAGATGGAATACTAACTTTACCAGATTTGTGAACGTTTTGTGTGTATTGATCAACCTCTTGATTATCATCAACAACCTCTTGTTGATAGCTAGTGTCAACCATAAGTGTATCGGCTTGTGGATCTTGATCCTTATCAAGTTCCACTGTTCTATATATATCCTTCCTTCGATAAGGAACTCGATTTCCAAGAACTTAGCCTTTCGAGCAATAAATACTTTTGCTCTGTTGAGTCGAAGAAATAGTATCCTATACAGTCTCTAGGACTATCAACTAATCTACACTTTCTTTGTCCGGTTCATATTCATAATATGAGCTTTAAAGATCAATGCAAAAACCCAAAATGATAAAGATAGTAAGCTCATAGCCATAATAAATTGAACCATATCCAAATAGGGTTCAGTTTCTCCTTTATCAGAATGAAGAACATAGATAGTATATAGAGTTGATTTTCTACTTCATTATTGAAGATTTTGAACATTTCAAAAGCTTTGTAATTATGTGTCATCAAGTGCACACAATAATAACGACTGTAAGTGTCGGTAAAAGTAATGAAGTATCTTTCACCAATCTTTGTTATTGTGATAAAAGGACCACATACATCCAAATGTATCATTCCTAATAAGTCTTTGGTTCACATTTATCAAATGATACATTTTCATTTGTTTCCAAAAGACAATTCTTTTGAAGTGTTTGAATCCAATTCATGTTTATGTGACTAAGATGACGATGTCAAAGATAATAATAACTTAAACCCATTTTAAGTTTGTTGGTGCTTAATGTGTATAATGAGTCATTATAGGATGAATTATCATGAACCAATTCATGGATATCATTAAAAGGCATGTCCTTGAAATGAAATACATCATCCATAAAACCTAATATCATTATTTAAATACTTTAAATCATGATCATATTGTTTTAATAGGAAACATTTATTATGTTCCTAGTCAAACTAGGTGCATACAAAATATTTTGAGAAAAACTTCCAAACCATTTGAAAGTCTCAAAACAGAGTTTCCCGCCTGAAGCGTACATTTCTTTGAACCCCTTTGCAACAATTGCAAGTATGAGTCTCACATCCGGTATCCAATACCCATGTGTTTGAAGAAATGACATTTAATACAATGTGTGAATCATGGATATTGTATTTGAGGTTTGCCTAACATCCCTCTTGTCTTTCAACTCCTTGAGATAGGAATTATCCTATCTCTCCATACTCAAAGCATGGATCGTTCTCTGTTACCTTAGGCTTCATAAGCTTAGGTTTTTCGAGGTTTCGCTTTAACCTTTGCTTTGATGTATTCCTTTCCTTTGGCAACAATTGCCTTAGGATCGGGATTGGCCATTTCTTATAGCCTCCCTTATTGATCGGAGAATAGGTAGAACCTCACTATCCATCCCTGCCTCGGTAGCTTCGAGTATCGCGTGAAGTTCAGCAATGTTCTTGTCCTACCCATTCATATTATAGTTTATTATGAATGTCTCAAATCCTTAGTTTGGCAATCAAGGATCAAACCTTGGCCAACTACTTTGAGATAGGACATTTGAGCATCTTGAGGCTATCAATGTGGCTTTTCATCTTAAGAATATATAAGATGATATCGATTGGGTTTCTTCCATGTGACATGCATAAAGTGCTCGAACCGTTTCGAAGCAATCTACTAAAGTTTGTTGAAGGAACATTTCCTTTAACTAGATTATCATGTCATATGCCCCATGACACTCCAAACCCTTTTGGAGTTCGGGAATCATATTCCCAACATGAGATAGGATACTTGCACAAAAGACTTAGTGTGCCTAAGCCAATCGTCAAAAGACCTTAACATCAACAGTGTTGGTGGGTGAGGAATGGGATCGTCAAGGACATGGCCTCTACTCATTTTTGATAACGATTCTCAAGTTCCAAAATTGAGTCCATAAGGTAATTATGGTTAGGACGATCCCTCTCGAGAATAGATCTCTGTGATAGGGAAGGGATGATCGGGGTGGGTCGTTATAGTTGCAGTCATTATTACAATAATTGACAAGGTTCATTTTAGTATTTCTGACAAATTTATTTTAATCGTTAATACCCTTAAATTTCTCATAGACAATTAACAATTAAAATCTAGAATCCAACGTTACATTTAAATGATGGTTAGGTGACCTTTATCCCATTATTTAAATTAACAAGGTAGTCAACAGTTGACAATTGCAACCTATTGCAACTTCTAGTCTTATGTGATCGGTTAAACATCATATGTTTAGTCGGCATGTTTAATCCCATCAACACCATTGATGCTTCGGTGACCCTAAGCACATGGTTTCCAATTCAAGTCGTCCTACTTACAGACATGTGTGAGTTTTCACATACAAGCGGTTAGGTGACCTTTATCCCACAAGTACGTTAGACTCACATCAAAGATATAAGTTCCCTACAAATGGTTAGGTGACTTTTATCCCACAAATAGTTCCCAAGTGATTCGAGTGTCATGTAAAAGGATGGTGATAGACTTGTTACCAAAGGGATTTAAGTTCATAATTCTAGATTTTGAAAACTCTATGTACCTTGTAATCACATGCTTTCAAATACATGGTACCCTATGGTTCCTTTTTTATAAAACCCATTTTATTATGAAATCATTAATCCTTTTAATAACCATTTATAAGTCACTTAATGATTAGGAACCAAAAAAATCAGCTTGTTGTGATAATTTATTTAGATTGTCTAGCACATCCATATATCAAACAATCAACATAAAATGAATAATCAAACAAGCATATATCCAACAACCATATGTGCATAACCATAGCTACTATTGTGACCATACTTGTTTGCCATCACAAGTGTGGTCATTAGGTCTTTCCTAAGGGTTAATAACAACACAAAATTGAGATCACAATGGATCTCCCACTTGATGTCGCATCCGTATGCTTCAAGTCCACTTTGTGTCTTCCTTTTGTGCTTCCTTCCCGAGCATCTTCATTTACATAATATATATCCTAATACGTATTTTCTAGTAAAAGAAAGATACTCCTAATCTATTATTACATCCCAATGAATAAATAGATAAATTACAAGCACAAAACTTACAACCCAATTGAACGAAAATGACCAAAACAAACATACCAAACCAAAACAACACAAGGTCTAAGCTAGGTTATGCACCATCAAATGAGCAATCACAAACATCATTCAACAAACAAAATAAACCCCATCAAACCACAAATTTTCAGCCAATACAAACTGAAAATTAGGGTTTGTTTGTCCAAACAAACAACCAAAACATTTCAACCAATTGACATTCCTATCTTTCAAAGTTTAATCATAAGCATGAAGATATAACTTTGAAAGACATGGGGTTTATTAAATCAACCAAAATCAGTCTCTAATGAGGGATAAACATCCTTTAAAACCAATTTTACAAGGATAAAGATGCTAGTTTCCACATAACCGGCTCTAGATGCCATTGTTGGGGTTTGTATGACCATTTACAACTCGTTTAACCATTTAAACATATGAAACGCAGCGGAATATACAACTTTAAACATGTTATACTTTCTGAAAATTACTATTATCATGTGAAATCAACAAACCCATAAACAAAAGGATCTTTATTATGTGAAGAACTAGCATACAAAACAAGCAAGAACACCCAAATAAAGACATAATCATACCATAACAAAACCTTTCTGGATGCTGTGATAATCGACCATAAGAAGTCAGAAAAGAGTCAAAAGAAAGGCCAAGACTTCAAGGGTAGAAGTCCTCAAGTGTTCATACCCACAAGCCTCTAAGCAAACATCATGGTTGCTAGGATTTGAAGCACCAAAACGTCAAAAAGAAGCTGCTGAATTGAAGCACCAAAACGTCCAAAAGGAGGCTGCTGAAAACACTTTTCAGCGAGCTCCTAAGGGTGATGGAGACCGTTTTCAACGGAGATCCACATCAAGATTGGAGAACCTCTTTCTTCCTTTTGGTTCTTGCATATGTGTGTGAGAAGAAGAGATGAAGTGTGTGTGTGTTTTGCCTAAGACCTCAAAGAGCACCCAAGGGAGAGGCTGCCCACAAGGGGCGGCCGAACCCCTTTTTAGGGTTGTTC
Organism: Flaveria trinervia; assembly: GCA_025506515.1. NCBI lineage: Eukaryota > Viridiplantae > Streptophyta > Magnoliopsida > Asterales > Asteraceae > Flaveria > Flaveria trinervia. The sequence goes on from JACCIX010000218.1 coordinate 80,294, forward strand.
TCTTTCTCTTTTTTTCTAAAAGGGTCCTTATATATTAATCTTTTGTTCAACTAAAGATTAATATAGATATATACACACAATTAACCTTTTGATTATATAATGTACACAGACTTTCATTATTGATGTTATTTAACTAAATTAAACAACATTACAAATAATATCCATGAACAAAATATCCATATAAGTTGTTCAATCTCATATGCAACTTATTTAGAAAATCCATTTTCTAAGTTGGTGTATTTATTTAATTGCATGATCATATCATCAATTAAATATTATTTGGTGTTTGCTAAGCTTGTTATTGGGTATGACCCGAATTGGATCATAACGTACTAAGCACATCAATGTTCTATGTGTCTTGGGCATAAAGAATCCAACAGGATGTAATGAATGAAGTGATGTTTGAATGGAAGTACGAACGAAAGAATGACGAAGATAATAATTTTATTATCTGTATGTACGTATGATATATGATCATGAACGAATGCAAAGTATAATATGATTTTGAGAGAAAGAATGATTTTATGAATGAAAAGAATGTTTTATTATAAAACTAGAACTCACTCAGCAACGCTGACTTTTATGTGTTTCCACTTGGCAGGTAATGTTGCTGAGGATGGCACGAGGCAGCTGCTCAGCTCTTTTGGATGGCATCCATTTATATAAAGCTTTTGTGATGTAATACAACACTGAAATTTTGTAATCGACAAACGATGCATTATTTTGCATAATTTTTGTGATGAAATGAAATGCCATTTTTTAATGTTTCTGCTGCGAATGTTTATTTAGAATAACTGTAAATGTATGATTTATGTGCAATGGTTGACCAGCTATAAGCGTCCTGGAAACGGGGCCTTACAAGTTGGTATCAGAGCCAAAGTTTAAGTGAATTGGGTAAATATTTTCAAAAACCTAATCTTAAACAGATAACGGGACGAAAAGGGAAGGGATGCCAATCTGAGTAGCTGCGTGCCATCAGGTATTTTCGTAAAGTTAAACGCTATTACGTGCGCATGGTATGTGGTTATGTGTTGTATGTAGATTTAAATACTGATGTAGTCAGGACAGGTAATGCTTGGGGTATGAAGAGTAAAGTAACTGGCTAATCACAATTGGCCACTGTAATTAGGGATTACTATAGTTGTTATAAACTGAGTCGTTTCCTTGAATGACCGTATTAGTGTTTAAATCTTTCAGTGTGAGTTAGAGGATGGCCGGTGGTAGATCATCTAAAGCTTCACGTGGTGGTGGACGTGGTGCTGAACTACGGGTTACGAGAGGAAGGCCTAGGGCTGAAAAGGTGGTTCATGAAGAACCAGAAACCCCTCAACCGGAGGGTGAGATGAGAGCGCAACCTGAGAGCCTCAGTGAAGGAGGCAGTTGTGGAGGAAGTGCATCAAGTCATGTAGACGATCCTACCGTTCGTGGTGACTGAAGTGATAAAGGCAGTTAGAGAAGGGAAATGAGTAGACCTACGGGCGAAAGAAGACAACCCGAGACTGAGACGGTTCTGTCTGATGACGAAGAAGAGGAAGAAGAAGAGCCTGTGCAAGAGGCGGTACGAGGCTGTAACTATGAGGTGTTTATGAGATGCAAGCCCCCTACTTTTGATGGTAATGGCACTGCGGCTGCTGCTCAACGGGGGTGAGGGAAATGCTAGTTGTACTTGATATCAGCGAGTGCCGAGAGGACCAGAAAGTTAAGTTCGCTACCTACTCTTTTGTAGACTCGGCTCTGTGCTCGTGGGACAATATAGTCCAAGCCGAGGGTAGTCGGGCGATTAGAAGAATGAGATGGTCAAAGTTGAATAAGTTGGTGATCGAGGAGTTTTGTCCTCATCAGGAAATGGATAAGGTCGAGAGGGAGTTTCTACAACTGGAGGCGGGAACGATGAGACACCAACAATACACCACCAAATTTTACGAAATGGCACGTCTGGTGTCAGATCAGGTGACACCTCTGTCTTGAAAGATTAAGAGGTACATTCAAGGATTGCCAGCGGATATTTGCAGGCACATGATTGCCGCCCGACCGAGCACGTTTAGGTCGGCGGTGGATTTGGCAGGAAGGTTATATGACAAAAGGGGTGTGGTGGTGGTGGCTGAAGGTAGTCGGAAGGGTGGAGGTGATGGAAACTGGAATAGGAATAGGTTTGGTCAGGGTGATTCCTCGACGGGTAAAAAGAAGGCACGGTGGACGACCGCCGTGTGGTCACATCGGGTGCGAGTACGAAGAAGTGTGGTAGGTGTGGGAGAGAGCATAGTGGGGAATGTAGGTTTGGGTCAAGTTGTGCTTTAAATATGGAAGGTGGGGCACATGGCCAGGGATTATTGTACGGCCTGGTGCTTTAACTGTGGTGAAGAGGGTCATATGAATAGATATTGTAAGAAGCCAGGGCCGAGGGTTCCGGGGTGAAGAAAACGGGAGGTGAAGGACCAAGGGCGACTGCCAGGGCATTCACGATGACACAGGAGGAGGCTAGGACGGACCCTGATGTTGTGTCCGGTATGTTTCTGGTGAACCAAACTTTAGCTTCTGTGTTATTGATTCGGGTGCCGGTAAAAGTTTTATTTCTGCTGCTTTCTGTGCTAAGCTGCCTGTTAGTAGTAGACGTGTTGATGCGCCCTTTGATGTAGAAACTGCCATAGGTAAGTCCACCAGGATCTCTGAGATGATAGAGAAGTGTGATGTGGAACTAGAAGGTCATAAGTTTCTGTTAGGCCGTTCGTGATGACCCTAGGTGGATTCGATTTGGTTCTTGGGATGGATTGGTTAGCAGACTTCAAGGCGAACATCGTGTGTCGTAAGAAGATGATTCGGTTGGCAGCTCCTGACGGGAGTTTGGTAACTATTTATGGGGATCGAGTTACTACGATTCCGAAGGTAATCTCAATGGCGGTGGCGGGAAAGTGTATGAGGTGTGGATGTAGTGCCTACTTGGCCTATGTAAAGGATGTTGATACGCCAACAACACAAC